>PVIH01003983.1:41198-66279 GCA_004025045.1 Sigmodon hispidus | reverse complement strand
AAAAAAAAATCATGTGTTCATATGACATTACCTATCACTTTCTTCTGCCCTCAACATGGTACTTTTCCTTATTCTTGCTCATTTACCTAACCATTTACCAGGCATCAGATTTACCTTAACTTTTCCCCCTAAATTCTTGAGTTTGCTATGTACTTGGTAATATTGCCCATATTCCAGCTTCTGAATGGTTTTCTGACCTGACTACAGTTCCGTGTCCAGTACTGATGACTGTAGGTTAAGCTCTTGTCCTCTTCCATACAGCAGTCAGTTTTTAGAAGTCCTAGTATAGTATAGGTATTGTGGGCTTCTTGCCACCTAGCCTCTTGTCTTCTCATGAGACTTCCAGAATGACCTTTGTGCTAAGTCATATATGAACATGGTGCACATCTTCAATAGCTTCTTTATATTTCCTTTAGGACCAATCCAAACATTTTACCTAGGCATAGAAATTGCTTTATGATCTCACCTCTTATGCTTTTTGCCACAATGAACCAAATAGTGTGGTATCCTCAACCCTGAAGGAAGTAAAAAAATATGTGGACGTTGAGTCCTTAGATAAATACAGAGATGTGACCTAACTAGAGTAGTAAGGGATAACAAAAAGACAGACACATGGGCTCATGTATAGACAATCTGGGATTGGGTGGGCTGAGCTCTCTGGTTGACACAGAACTCAGGCGCTCAGCATGTCTATTATATACAGCTGAGCAGAGAGGCAGGGCTATTGCACACAACTGAATCCAGGAAGCAGAGGTTATTGTATATAACTGAATCCAGGAGGTAGTGTTAGTGACCCTTAAGAACAGTCTCTGTGGGAAAGAAATCTTCAGGCTGTAAGCATGGGGGTGGGGAGATAGAATGGAGAGGGCAGGAGGCTGCGGTGGACATTTTCAGGGCATACTATTACATTCACACTCAGATCAGCAGGGAAGGCTTTGCCATTCACCAGAGCCTCGCCCAGGGAAGGCTTTGTGCTTTGGATGGGTTTGAAGCATTGCAGTCTTTGACATGGTGGTGGCCATGTCAACAGCACACATTCACTCAGAACTTTCTCCTCACATAAGGAAAAGTACTTGGATAACAAACACTATAAAAGAGGTGCTATATTCATAGAATTTCCACTTAACCTATGATTTGGTCAAAGAAGAGAGAGACGTTTCTCATTTTCAGTCTCAGTTAAGGCTAGAAGCCACATCGAGAGATAATGAGGTCTGAGAAGAGGGACAGTGTTCAGGCAGAGGACTGGCACTGACTGAGATGTACAGATACCTTGGGCTCAAGGAATTAAGATATCATAGTTGTAGAGCATTAATAATTCAGGTGCTGGGACTGGAGAGATGGCTCAATGGTTAAGAGCACTGGATGCTTTTACAGAAAACTCAAATCCAGCTCCCAGTTCCCACCTGGTAGCTCACAATGGTCCTCAACTCCAGCCTCAGGAAATCTTTTCTTCTTTTTTTCTGGCCCCCATCAATACAGCATGTTTTTGGTGCACAGTCATACATGCAGGCAGAAAACCCATCTATGTAATGTAAAATACATTTAAAAAGAATGAAGGCCTAGTAGGAAAACATAGACCTTCAGAACCACATGAAAAAGTCTGCTCTCTGTTAGATGAGATTAGATGTGCTATTGATGAACAAGAGTAAAATGTTAATCAAGACAAATTAGTATAATTAGAATAATTTTTATTTTGGGGTTTCTTAATATTCATTCACACCATAGATTTATAGTTTTAAAAATGATTGCAGTAAATGACTATGAAATTATTTTTTATTGATGGTCAAGGGACCATCCAGGGTTCCTTTGGGCTCTACCCCCCACTTTCTGGAAGAATGTTCAGTAAATCTCTCCTGAATGATGGGTGTTTGTTGCCAAAGGTATTCAACTGCAGAGAAGTAATCACTGTGTTTGTTGACAGATTTAGAGATGTTTTGCCAAACAGTATCTTAAAATACTATGATTAGATGTAATTTTGCAAAAATGAGTCTATAATGGAGGTGATTCACTTGCTGTTATCAGCTGAGGAGTATCTTGTATTTACAGTTTATTTAATTTACATTTGATTAATTTGCACTGAGTGCAAGCAGTTGCTCTATAATTATCTCTTTGTCTACAGCAAGATACATGCAAAATAATGTTTACAAAATTGTGAAGTCAGAAGATGTTAGCATAAAAATGCCCCTGAAATAATCTCTTGCATCTCCTTGCTTGGAAAAGCATACCCTTTACAACTCCAGTTCTGAGGAG
This sequence comes from Sigmodon hispidus, assembly GCA_004025045.1. NCBI lineage: Eukaryota > Metazoa > Chordata > Mammalia > Rodentia > Cricetidae > Sigmodon > Sigmodon hispidus. The sequence continues at coordinate 64,029 of PVIH01003983.1, read as the reverse complement.
CTTTGCAGTGCTGTATCCCCCACCCGCTTGAACACAAAACATCACTTATCTCCCATTTTCACAATTTAGGTTGATGGAAACAGAAAGTTTAGTTTGTTTGTTCTGCTAAATCCATCATCATTAGGCAAAGATGTTCCTCTAAACATACTTTTCAGGAAATCATACACACAGATATTCTATGAACTCCTCCCAGATAACAACTTAGCTGTGTGTGTAGCTCAGTTGATAGAGTGCTTTTCTAGCTTGCACGAAGTCCTGGGTTTGATTCCCCAGTTTCCCTCAAGCTGAATGTGGTAAACTGTGCTTGGAATCCCAGCACTGAGGAAGTAGAGGATATGAGATCATCCTTGGATAGATAGCGAATCTGAGGTTAGCCTGAGATACAGAAGATCCTGTCTAGGTGGGAAAAAAGAAACTGTTGAATTCTCTTCAGTCATATATCCCTTTAATCTTTCAGAATGTATTGTACAGTTAGGAAATTGTGTTTGATGGTACTTCAAAATGCATTGGCTACAGATACTGTTAACTAGGGACCAAATCAAGCTTGTTGCCTATGTTTACATAGTCTCTTGAGCTATGAATTGTTTTTAACAATTTTTAAGTATTAGTTTTAACCATTTTTAAGCATTCAGAAGAAGAACAGTTGATGACATGTGAATATTATATGAAATTCAAAGTTGGGATTGCATGAATAGTTTTATTGGAATACAACTGTACCATTCATTTACATACAGAGTCTGAGTGCTTTTATCCTGCATGGGCTCGGTGGCGACAGTCTGGTCTGCCATGCTTTGGATATTTATTATCTAGCCCCTTAAAGAGAATGTTTGCTGATCCCTAGCCTGACGTAATTGTGGTAATCTTATTTCCTTTGTGAATGATTGGTTTGCGAATGAGCATAAAACCCTAATCCTGGGAAATGGAGTATCAGTAGTCTGATGGGGCTTCTGGGAAAGGTTTCTAGAGTTCTAGAGAAGCCATAGGAGAGAAGAAAGTTTCTTCTTCCTTTGTTGTTGCTATTCTTAGGTGAGATGGATGGACAGCCAACCTGTGGCTATGAAGTCTTGGTCTTGAAGGTGAGAGCAGCTGAGAATGACTATGAGGACCTGATAGGAAATGATCTCTTCTTAATATGGATGCTGAACCTTCAATGGGCCCCAAGCCCCAACGTGATTCTATTGATTCTTGTCAATATGTGCCCAAGCACATATTTATTTAATATTTAAGTAATGTTTTTTAGGATGAAGCTTTTGTTCTTTGGTGCTAAAGCCTTCTAAAATGGACCCCAGGACACATGATCCACTATGCCTGATTTTGAGAATACAATAATGGCAAAATAAGATAAAGTAGCATCCCATTTTCTCCTTAGTCTATTAGGAAATGCTGTTACTGAAACTGGAACAAGGAATGTTTGTGGCTGTTTTAGGGAGTCAGACTGGACTTTATAGAGATGCTCAGATTTAATCTGATTGTTGAACAGTGATCTGGATTTGATGAGACCAATTCATAGGGATCAAGCAACAAATCAAGGCAAAGTGGAGAATCCATAAAAGGGCAAAGGACCACGGAATCAGGATGCTATTTGCTGTTGTAGTTGCTGCTGAAGAGGAACAGCTGTTATAGATGGTGCTGAAGGTGGTTGGACACCTGTGTTCCCCACCTGATGTGCTTTTGTGACATTTGTAATTAGTATCTGTAAATAAACAACCATCTCAAAACCAGGAGTGGAACTCGAGTCAGAGAACACAGGTTCAGTTCCCAGCACTGCCACGAGGCTCATAGCTGCCTGTAACTTAAAGTTCCAGAGCGATCTGATACCCTCCATAACCTCTGTGGGCACTTACACACACGTGGTGTTTGGAAACACACACACACACACACACACACACACACACACACACACACACACACACAAATAAGTCCTTACCAAACAATGCCAATACTAAGGAACTGTGTGTTAGCACAGGTGTCATTTATCAAGTACTTATAGATTAAGTTATTACCTGTAAAATCTCACTTGATTTCATCATTGTTTGGTGAGAGGGTCCTAAGATGGATTCATATATAGTTAACTAAGGCAGAATCAGGTTAAAAGACCTGTCAAGCTTCATATAATAAGGACAGAAGAGGGAGCAAAATTTTGGATACTTTAATTCCATACCAGTATGCTGGGAGTATGGATGAAATCTCCGAGTCCTATGGCATAGAGTGTGCTGGGCTCATATGTTGAGCCTCCAGAAGATTCTGTGACTTTTGCTCATCATGTATAAAGACTGTGAGGAGATGCAGCACAGTTGCATTTCAGAGGGCCTTGTTTTCTATTTCTTAAAGAAACTACACATATTAAAAACCAATATGGAGATTTCATACATTAACTTAGTCTTGCAATTTGAACTTAACCATGCCAGTTGGGTAACAAAGTTTGTATAACAAGTGAAGAATTTACAATATGTAGTCTTCCACAATTTAAAATGTTATTTTTAAAATTTAACCATAGCTTATTTATATATGCATATAATGTACTTTGATCACATCTCTTCTAACTGTCCTTTCTTGTTCACTTTCTTCTAACCAAGTCCCTCTCCTAATTTTGTGTCTTGTGTGTGGCATTTAATTAGGCTTGCCTACATGGGCATGGCTAGGGGTTGAGGGGTGGGTAACTTGTGGAGGGCAACTTACAGTGGCATGTGACCTTCAACCTCCAGCAACTATTAACTGCCTACAGCTTCTCACTGGGTGGTGGAGCCTTATAACCCTTCCCCAAGGAAATGCTGATGGACCCAGTTGACGATTTTCTTTAAAGGCAGTGTGTAGGCAGCCTATCACTCAATTTTTATATAATATATGTTAACCATGTAAAATTGTTCCCACATATATGTATCCCAAAATGCCAGTTTCCAGTTGTTCCAGTTTATAAAATGAAAAACTTGAACAACAAAAACTTGCAATTCAGAGGTAAGTAGCAAGTAGCTTGCAAGTAGCTGGATCATATGAAAAGCAGAGCAAATGCTGAGCTGTCAAACGTCAGCTTGTCAAAGGCTATTAAGAGTAGTTTCAAACAAGTGAGGCTGATTGGAAAGTGAGTCGGAGGCGGGAGACATTCCAGGACCAGAGGGGAAGAAAGTAACCCAGAGGTAGGATAGAAGGTGATATACAACCTAGAAAAATCTCTATGGCTGGATCTAAAGAGGGTAACACGAGTTCTCAAACGGAGCAGGGACCAAGTGGGAAAAAGGACATGCCACTGTTCTTCTAGAGCCTCCCTGGAACCATCCAGATGGTTGGCATTAACATCACAGCTCAGTCATCTAGAGCCTCTCTGGAACCATCTAGATGGTTGGCATTCACATCACAGCTCAGCCACTGTAGCCACACAGGGTGGGGAATGGGCTCAGATGTGCCATCCACGTCTTGTCTATGAGTGAATCCCATTGGAACACCTAAACCTTGCAGAGTTGAAGGAACAATTGAGTAAAATCATACAAAACAAATCCTTGACCTTTGCTCTATACAGCAAACAGTTCAGTAAGTACCAGTGATGTTGATATCACCAGTGTCCTGTCAGTGGATGGCTAATCAAGTCTTTCATTCTCCTTTCAGAGTCTTCCTCATCAGGTCGGTTTTGGATGCTTGCTTAGGATGGGCATTTGGAGATATCTTTTGAATGAATGAATAGTGTTTCCCCACTAGAATTATTATTATTATGTTTTTGGTCTAACCACCTCTGTGGCTGATTTGCACAGCCTTCTGCAAGAAACTATACAGTGGTGAGAATTTTAATGCATGAGTGGTTTGGACAACAGTCCCCAAATGTCTTATTTTTTACTACATATTATTATAGCACTACATTCATGGTTGGGGTCAGCTGCCATTTCCTGAGCTTTATAACATGCCTGTTTTAATTAACATCAAGCTACATTTTGGCAAACAGGTGGTCCGCCCAGATGTGAATGTTATTTTTAAAAGTGCCTTATGGCTGTTAAATCTCTCTTTTTAAAAAAGCAAAACCTATATGAGTGTGGGCATGTGGTGGGGGAGGTGCCAGTGGAGTAGTAAAAATCTGAAATACTGATTATCTCAGGCTTTCCTTAGGCAAGCTTCACTGATGACAAGCAGCCTTCAAAATTATTAAAATATGTGTACATAGGCCACGGACTAATAAATTAAATGAAAGCCAGAATTACAATAAAAATAAGGTGGCCACACACTGGATAGATAAAAGAAATCATACAGAGGTTACATATGTGCTATAGAGCTAAGCGGAACAGTCCAAATGTTAGGTCACAGGAATGCAGTTTATGTACGTTTCTACTCTAAAGATGTGACAGATGTATGCATATAAATGGACAGTGATTACAACTCCTTGCCTCTTTCTTACCCATACATAGATTTATAAGCTCAGTTAATATGTGTATATTTAAATAAAATTAAGTTCCTCTTTTGGGGGTCTTTTTCAAATTCGTGTGTGTGTGTGTGTGTGTGTGTGTGTGTGTGTGTGTGTGAAGGACAAGTGTGTGCAAACCACAGTGCCTGCATGGAGATCAGAGAGCAACTTTGGGGAGTAGATTCTTACCTTTTCACCTTGTTTTTGAGGTAGAATCTCTTGTTATTTTTGCCACTGCACACAGCAGACTGGCAGGCCCATGAGCTTCCTGGACATTCCATCTCAGGCCCAAATATCCTGTCTCTCTCTCTGTGCTGGAATTACAGATGTGCTCCCACATGTACCTTCTTACATAGATTCTGGTTGCAGACTTAGGAGGTCAAGCTTACCCCCCAGCCACTGAGCCATCTCCCGGGAACTCTTCTTTCATTTTTAAACTAGAACATGTGACCCATCTTATGCCATTCCAGGGCTGTGATTTTGACCTTCTGAACAGTTTCTCAAATCCTCATTGCTTTCTATTATCTCATTGTCTATGTTATCTCTCTTTCACACTCGGCCAGTCACAGTAGTGGAAACAGTCTGGTCCAGTTGCGTCATTTTGCCTACCTCTGAATCTGTTATCTACATACCACTTACAGAATTATTTATTTGAAATGAAATCTAAACATATCCTTGCTCTGGTTAAGACATCTTATGGCATTTGTCATCTCACTAGATGGAGTCAAAACTCTTTGTCATGGACTTCAAGATTTGGGGAACCTTATTCTCACCTTTCCTCTTCCAGAACTTACTGGATTTCTGTGCTCAAAATGTCATCGGTTTCTTCCTGCCTCTTGAATTCATTACATTCTCCATTGACAGAGAACCTTGGCATATCCTGTCTCCTCCTTTATTTCCTCATTATGTAATCAAATGGACCAAGGATTCCTTATCCTGGGTGCAGTTCTTCAGGGAAGTGGCATGCATGAATACAAATATCACTGGATAAAGGAGCTCATCTAATATACAAATGTCTGAATTGCATACTCTGTTTTCTTGTGAAGAGCATCTTTTGATACAGTTAGAAACAATGACTGAATTTCTAGCCATCAATAAGGAGCATTGAATCCAAAATAATGCTGAGTTCTGTATATCTCTCAACTTTCTAAATTCCACTTGCTTTATATAGTATCAAGTAAATATACTTATCACCTCATTCTGTAGGTGATTAACAGAGACTAAGAAAAATGGAATAATCCCTCAGGTACACCCAGATGTTAGTCTCTTTCCCTCACTATAACTATATACTGGAGACAAGTTTCAAAGAGAAAAGGTTCATTTTAGGTCCGTATTCTGGAAGTTTCGAGCCTCAGTTGTGGAACTCTGTGTTGCAGAGTGAAATACTTAAATATGAATAAGGAATAAAAAGAAACAATTAGATGGGATACAGGTTCTCAAACCCCTTTGGGGGACATACTCTTGACAGACCTAGGAACTTTCCACTTGACCTTTTTCTAGAGCATCCACAACTTTACCCACGGTCTTACTCTGAGACCTAAGGCTTTGACTTCTGAGCATTTTATAGGGTCAGTTATCCAAAGCACAGTATCCTATCACTCACTGTTCTGGATTCAAATGGAAGCTCTATTTGATTATAAAATTATATATGTTAATTTTTCATTAATATTTTACATTAATTAAAATTTACAACTAATTAATTTTTACATTAAACATATTTTGATCATATTCTTTCTCATCCTTCACCCCCGACTCCTCCTACATCCTCACCACATCCTTAGCCACCCAATTTTATGCTTAAAAATTATAAAAGCAAAGACCAAAATAAAAAACTCAAAACTCTCAAAAACCAAAACGTGCACAAAAAAACATGGCGTCCATTTTGTGTTGGCCAGCTATTCCTGGACCTGGGGCCTGCCCTGTAGTGTGGTTGGTATTACCCAGAGATGCTCCATTGAAGAAACAGGTTTTGCTTTCCCCAATAGATATTGATTGCAAATAGCTTCATGGTAAGGGGTGGGTGTTAGTTCCGCTCATGAGAGCAAGTACACACTAACAAGGCCACATACTAGAGTTTATTTAAGAGAGGAGTCCCAGGCGGGTGAAGAAGCAGAGAAGTCAGGGGACAGAGAAGAAAAGGACCGGAGCACATGCTCGCTGTCGCTTTTAAGGGAAGGGGCATGCACGGGTATGCGTCATGGGTCCAGGGAGGTGCTTCCATACTCAGTGCTACAGGGTTTACATAGCCACACCCAAGGTGGGCTCAGCTACGTGGAATGCCAGAAATCCTTACAATGGAACTTTGTGTAACTTCTCTCCATTGTTATTTAACTGCATCCCTGTAGAAGAAGAAAAAAAGTACAAGAGTACAGACTTAGATACAAGTTCTAAAACTACTGAGGCTCAATCACATGCCCAGAGTGTAGCCTCATGACTTGTCATCATATTAGAAAATTCTTCCCACAAAACTGGACTCAACTCCTAGTCTTCTGTAGACCAGGAGATGGCCTTCTTGGGGTAGAATTTCTCAAGGGAAGCTTCTAGCTCATTGGATGACACCCTCAAAATATCAAAGTGAGCACAGCCCACCTATGGAGAAGGTGTGTTTTTAGCAAGCATGCAGAGAGCCTGCTGGAATTAAATAGTAAAATTCATCACAACTAATTTCTATTTGTCATCTATTAAGCTACATTGTTTTGTCCTCAACGTCAGGTTAAATAATGAACCTCTTTGCCATGGAGTAAATTAACCTCCACTTTACGTTCTTGTCATTGTCAAATGGAAACATCACTCGCACAAAGGAGTAAGATCCATTAGTAACATAAACGCCCAAGCTCCACTCCAGAAGAGTGAAGAGCCGTTGAGACCTTGTCATACTGTGTGTCGTGCAGACTTACCCTGTCATTATTTATGAAGTCTCTTGTAATTTCTGAGATTATATTCAGCCATGGCAATTAGCTTAGAATGCCTCAGGGGCAATGATGGGATGAAGTATGCCTCTGACAGGTGTGATGACCTGTTTCAAGGGTCTGTGACATTCCAGAAAATGTGATGCCTTCTGCAAACAGCCTGAGGTTCATCCTGTGTGACATCAGCGGATGCTGGCAGTAATCTCTATGTGGGCAGGTAGTCCCAAACACTCTGTCTCCTGGCAGGAGGGGCTCTTCTCATTCACATTGCTGCGACATTCAGCAAGGTCATGGCTTTTGCTCATGGGTAGCATAGACATGATCTCTCATTACACCTGAATTCATTCATATTTGTCAGCCAAAAGGTGTTTCAGCTGTTTAGATCCTAATGTCTAAGTGGATGTTTATCTTGGTCACCTGTATTTATCTTTGCCCTCCTTATGGGTCATTTTATTGCATGCTCATTTTTTCATTAGAGAACAATTTGTTTTAAATGATGTTGCCTCTGCCTTTATTGTCTGAGCCTTCATGTCTTTTTTCTTAGTGTAAACACATAGGTTTTTTTTTTCAAATCATATTAACAGAGAGAGAGAGTTAGAAGTTTTAAAAACAGTGTATGCTTGTGACTCCAGTGTTTGTCTCCTAAGTATGGTCCTGAGGAATGAAGAATAAATGTTACATAAATGGCAGCTATAAGTTGTCTTCCTGTCAGCATAATGTGCTTTTGTCTGCCTTAGAGCTGCTGAGGTAAAGGTTCATTTGAGGGGATACAGCAAGTAGTGTTTTAGCCCACAGCAGTGCTGCAGTCAGATCTCTGTTGACCCTCATCTCTAGTACTATCCTCTGCTTCTGTTGGCCTGGGATGGACCTTGTTTACTTACCTAGATATGGTTCGTCATACATCTTCTCTCTAGTAGCTGGTGTAAGTGTAGACACTCACGCCACTTCCCCCAAGAAAGTGAAGCATGACATAGACACACTTGTTCTTTGTACACTTCTAAGACAGCTGCCAGCTTCCTGATTGTCTTCTTCCTGGCAGAGAAGGCATTTGGTGGCAAGGGAAACTAACATTTGGAAAGGTGCCTGAGTCTTGTTTGTGGTATTGACAAAGTCCGCAGCTTACAAGAGGCACACGATTCTTAGCTCCCCGTGCAACTACCTCCTAAGGGGTCGGCAAACACTTTCCAGTGTCTATTCTTTTTGACTCTCATTTGTATGGTCACTGACAGGCCCTGTGACCTTTGAGCAAGCCTGAGGACTTCTTGGGACATTGGCTTTCTAATCCGTAGCAAACACATTGCCATTTTCCAACACCCAGTGTCAGATTCCCTAAAAAAAAAAGTACCATTAGGAAAAAGATATCATGGAAGTGGTGAAATTACAGGATAAGAGAGATTCTCTGGCAGAGGGGTGGTGATAGGCTTGCTCTCTGCTGATCTAGGGCTGCTTTAGGAAATAGGGAAGCCTTTGAATCTCTTTTCCTCTGTGTCTCTCTCTGGTGTTGGTCTGCGACTTCAAATTAATGTGTGAATGACAAGATGCCACAGAGAAGCATTAGACTCCAGATACCTGGGGCGGGAGAAAGGACAGAACTGAAGATCAGTGTTGGTCTAGAGAGACCATGCTGACTGTCAACTGCCCCTTGGGGAGCTCAGCACAGGCTGGGAAGATGCATGACCCCCAGAGAGTCTGATCAATAAAGGGTATTCTTACTATAGCAACGCAGTGTGGTGGCGAGGCTGCCCACAGATTCATGCCCCCTTCTTTACACACTGTGGAGTTACAAGCAAGCAATTAGAACTTGCAGGCTGCTTCTTCTAGAGGTCAGAGAGCTGACAGATGGGCAGAGAGCTTTCATGCTCTTCCATCATAGGGTGGGCATGAAAGACTAGTAGCCCACAGTTGATACTAGCCTCAGAATTATATACATATGTATGTATATGTAATTATCATCGTATATCATAGTTATATATATTACTGAAAACGCTAAGAAATAAAAGCATAGGGAAGCCACCAAAAGGAACAATTCTCATAATAATAACAATGACAATAATGGCAACTATTATTGTTTGTGTGACTGTTTGATTGATGGATGTCTCACTCTCTAGTCTCTTGTCTCCATTAGGGCAGAAAGAATAAATGTTTCACCCACCCCTACCGTGGGTGTCTGTGCCATATACATTTGATGAATCAATGAGTTCTTTGTTTATTGTGAGATAGACCCACATTGAAGGCTTAGCATAGAGCCCCATCTTGCTCAGGCCTGGCAAGCATCCTGTAAGGTAATATTATTGTTGCCTCTAATTTTTTCTAACAAAAAGGAGCTGTAAGAGTTTTATAGACATTAAAGCAGGATTTCTTAACCATGAAAAATTTGAGGTTTTTGTTAAGAGGGCCACCCCATGTACTTGCAGGACCCCTTTTCTCTTCAGATTTGTTTTGCCTTTTTTTGAATTGCTGTGGCTGAAATACCTGGCAGAAACACACTGACATTTAGAGATTTATTTTGGCTCTGAGTTTGATAGACCTTGGTCCATTGTGACAGGGATGGTACAGGTGACTTGGCCTGTGGTGATGATAGTTGGTGCTTCTGTCAGTTTACATAATGGCACACAGGAAGCAGAGAATGTAGTCCACAGTCAGGGAGCAGCCTCTGATGTCATATTTTCTTCATAAATACTCTTCTTCTTAAAGGCTCCATAGTCTGGGTACCCAGCATTCAAATCATGAGCCTATGGGGGAATGGTTCAGATCCAAGCAACAACACAATTTGAAGCCAATTTGTGCACTTCTTTCTCCCCTTGTGACCATCAGAATTCTCTCTAGATACTGCTAAATGTCTTTTGGGTGAAATCATTCCCATCAAGAGCCCCTGTGCAAAGAAGACCCAGGCTAGGATGGACTCTGGAAAATGATGTATTCTACTTGCCCTTTATGTGGTTATATATGGGTGGAATATACTGCTGTTTTTTGTAGATGAAGTGTGGCTATGGATCTTTTGGAAAGCTAATTGACTATGTTTACATGTGCATGCACAGAGTATAGGCAGACCAGAGTTGTATCAAGTTTGGACTCTGAGCTTATAACACATCAGTTATAAAGTGGGTAGGTCCCTCAGCATGGAATTTGGAGGCAGGGACAAGACTCCAAGGAGTCTGGGATGTTGCTGCTGTGAATTGGATTAGCTCAGACAGAAAATTGCATTGACCCTAGAATGATCATTGAAGGTAGCCTGATACATGTCTCAAACAAAGGGCTAGGAGACCATTAGAGATGATATGAATGTTCATAGGTAAGTTGCTTCATTCCTCTGAACTTGAGTCACATCTCTACTGTCATAAATTCTGTGTAGACCTGCAAGGATGATAATGGCTACTCAGGGTATGTATAAAACAAAGAGGTATGACAAGCTAAAGGATCCTAAGCAGTCATATCCCATCTTGATTACTGTCTTTGTAATTTCTCATAGCCTCAAGCATTTGGAATAGCAAGTACTCTTCCAGGAGTATGAAAATATTAATTTATTCAATCCCTTAATAAGCCTTGCTAAACATGACTATGAGCACAGAGCTTGATTCCAATGTCTTTTCCTCTTAGTTATCGTTTGTGTTGTCATATAGATGTTTATATTAGCTAAGAAATCCTAACAAAGCTTTCAAACATGTCCAATGGTCATGCTTGTCTGCACAGTTAGTTTATTAAATTTTGAGACCCATCTTATTCTTACTTTTATAAGATATATGGTAGAAGGGTTTAGATTTGTTCTTTTTAAGATTGTGTGTGTGTGTGTGTGTGTGTGTGTGTGTGTGTGTGTGTACACATGTGTGTGGATTCCTGTGGAAGATAGAAGAGGTCAGCAGACCCCTAGAACTGGAGTCATGGGCAGTTGTGAGCTTCCCAGAATGGGTGCTAAGAATCCAATACAGGTTCTTTGCAAGAGCAGTACATGTTCTTAAGGTACTGAGTCATTTCCCCAGACCTCCAGAATTATTCTTAAAGTAGATTGGGACCTCCATGGTTCTCCCACAATGTAATATACTCTGCCTAATTTTCTTACTTAGAAGAGAGATGATTTCCAGATGCGCTCATCCATAAACCTAATTACAGAACGTTCACTAGAGTATAATTTAGATGATTCTACTTTTAAAACACATCCCCCATTTCTTCCATATTTATACTTCAGAAAACTTTATAATTTAAAAAAAGTAACTATTATGCTTAATTTCTCAAAGGAAGACAATTGCTTTTTGAAAATCCTTTGATTTTTCTATAGGAAATGCTCTGTTCATTTTGCATTGTGCTTAGTTCCTGTTTGTGTCTGTAGGTCCTTAAATCGAGGGTTTGTTTTTACATCTGTCAGGTAAATCTAGTGCTGTTCATAGACTCATAATCTAATGTATTTTATATACAATCTTTTTTAGAATTGTTAGCACATCTTAGAATGTCACATCACTCTTAAAGACTTGATGTCCCTGCTTATTTCCTAATTACACACATATGTGCTAGATAGTAATAATAACAAAGCTCTACTTGTTTGTTCTTTGATTAAAACAGATAAGAATTAACAGAAAATATATTGTCTCTCTTACCAAGGAAGTGATTTCTACAAGTCCCATTTGGGTGTGCACCTTGTCAAAAAGTGCAATATATTTTCTAATGTAACATATGGGGAATACCATCCCTCTTTGCTTGAAACCTAGAACATAAAATAAATAGAAAAACAGCATTGGCCAATAACTCAACCAGCTATTGCTGGTAACAAACAACTCTATCCACTCAGTTCTTGAAAGAATCTTTTCATATCAGCACATGAATCTTTGGCTCAGCAGGTTGGGTAGGGCTCAGTTAAGTGGTTCTTGTGCTGTCAAGAGGTAGCCCAGAAAGGTAAATGCTTTTGCATGGTCTCACTGGAATCTCAGGTTTGGTATTGTCTGTTCAATTGGCCAGTCTCTTCCTGTGTTCTTTTAGCTTCACAGTGGCCATCCTGGGCTTCTTTACATGAGAGGGGAGCATTCTGACAGAAGGACAGAAAAAAGGCAGGTCCTTGCTGTGGGACTATGTTCTGGTAAGTTGTTAAAGTTTGTCCCACCCACTGGTTTAATAAAAACCTGATTGGCCAGAGGCAGACAGGAAGACTGGGTAGGGCTATCAGACTAAGAAAACTCTGGGAACAGGAAGAGCAGAGCAGAGATGCCAGAGAGACTCTGAAGAGACACTAGGAGAGATGCCAGCAGACCCAGAGGAAAGGAGACCAAGGTGCTACTCTGAGTAAAAGTACCAACCTGCAAGTTATATGACTGAGTCATAAGCTAATCAGCATAAAATTAATATGACCACAGACTAGACAAGCCAGAAACTTATCATTACAGCTCAAGACCTGAATTCACACCTTTACTAGGCTGGTTGAATTTTTTATGAATAGAAAATCTTGTGTAGCCTCAAACCTGTGAAATTCACTTGCCTCAACCCCCCTAAATGCTGAGATTTTAAGCATGGGGAACCACACTGAGCTATAAGATTCCAGTTATTTTTTTAAAGCATTTATTTACTTGTATGTGTATATAGGGATATGTGCATATCATGACATGTGTAGCAGTCAGAGGGTATCTTGCAGGAGTTCTTTCTCTCCTCCCATCATATGGATATTTGGGATTGAACCCAGGCCTTTAAGCTTAGTGGAAAATGCCTTTACCTTCTAAGCTATCCGGATGACCTAAGACTCCATTGTCTGATATGAGTTGTACAATACTGAAGCTGCATTTTAATGATCCCTCCAAATAAACTTAAATGGATGCTATTGATGCCCTTTATAAAGGAGAACTTGAGTAAATGGACGTTGGATTATGTCCCCATTAGCAAATGGGTCTGTTGGTCTCCTTAACAGATGTAACAACTGATGTTTAGCTCAGGCCCAGGTGACAATCTGATACAAAAAAGGAAACTGTTGATGCCTGTATCACTGCCTCAGTCTTCTTTCTAGTACATTCTAGATTGATGACAGAGACACAAACAGTTAGTTATGGATTTCACAAAATCTTAAGCTATATTTGAAGGCTACACAAACAGACTTGCATTTCCCAGAGAGTTTGATCATACTTGCTATACATAAAATTTTCAACATCTCAGCTCTAAATGTATTTGTTTATAAATTCAACATTATTATCATTGCCTGTTTTATTCAATGATATGCCTTATCTTTGGTCATGTTTTCATAGACAAAGAGAAGTAGGAAAGGTCCCTTTTTCTTACAATAAAGAAAATTATCTTTTGTACATCTTGTGGAATGCACACACAGATTTTAGAGATCCCCCAGTACAAAATCATGGCCATTCATGAGTATACATGGAAGCTGTGCCCAAGATAGAGGTGACCAACCCTCTGGATCTGTGCAGCAGATCTTTCAGATCAATGAAAACCCAATCATAACTATACTAACGGCTGTCTTCTCCACTAATTACCTTGAAATAACCCATCTTACTATATGTCTTCCCTCCATGAAATATGAGGAAAGTCAAATCAAGCCTAATAATCAGACTACAAAGCTATAAAATGTTGTCACTCCAGTTATTCAAGATTCAAGTGTCAGTGGGAATACTCACCTTAGGTATTTCTGGGTAATTCTTTCCACTAGAGTCTGGTGGCTCTTCAATGGTCAGTGATCATAACTGCTCCTCTCTTTTCTTATCCATCTTCCCATGTAGCATCAATAGATGGCAAGAGCCAGATGATGAACTCTATTTCTGCTTTTTCTTCTTCCATGAGCCCTTTAAGTTCTAGGTTACCCTATGGACTGTAGGTAGCCAAGATCAACTTGATACCAGACACCAAAAAACATTCTCTTCCTCCCCACCAGCTTTTGGCTGTGTGGGTTTAGTCTACATCAGCCAGCCATGATAGGTCAACCATTTAATGAGGCAACAAAGATGTTTCCCATGGCCTAGTCTAGCCATGACCTGTGCACTGAGATTTGATGCCTGAGTCTATATTCATAGTGTTATCTGATTTCTAACATTATTCTTTCCGCATATTTATTCTGGGGCTCTCACTGGATGGATGCCTATAGTTTGGAGCAAAGTATCTTAAGACCCCTTGCCAATGATATAGTATAAACTTATTTTGGAATGGGTTTTTGTCGTGTGATCTTCCAGTATAGCTAACAGGAACTCATGTGTGATTTCAGTGGCGTGTATTCTCTTCCCCAGTTCATTTGAGATGAGTCGATCATTTTGAACTCTTCCTTCTTACTACGAGTGTAAGTATTTTACTTGCATTTTTATTATTCTCAGAAATGCAAATTGAAAGGATAGCATTATCCTTATTGAGTATACAAGGGCCATGGAGAGCAGAGAGCAGAAGAAACTTGGTACACATGAAAGCTGTAAACTAGACCATGTCACTTACCTCCACAGACTGTTCCCTTAACACCCAAAGCCTTCTGGCTGTTTCAGATCTTACAATGTAATATTCTCATTTAGTTTTTTTTTCTTTCAGGATAATAGGTGTGAGACACAAGCAAAATATAGATGCTCTCTAGGCAAGACTCAGGGCCCACCCTCCAGTGCTCAACTGTTTCTTACTAATAGATTCAGAGAGCAGAGAACTCATTGCCACCATACTCCAATGAACACTTCTAATCCAGTGCTTACAAAGATGGCCTTGGTTACACTAAATGAGTTACAAAACAACCCCTCCCCCCAAAAAATCTACCTGAAGGCAGGACTAATAGGGATGCAGGAAATGTGTCTGTGTGTGAAAGAGTAATCAGAATACTTATATAAGAGTATGGAATTGTCAGTGACAAAAGTTGACCAGAAGTATTACATAGGGGAAAAATCTGTTTTCAATGGAAGAAGGCAAAAGCTGCCTTTCTAGGAAAAACTTGATGCTGGCATTCTCTCTGGTGTATGCTTCCCAGGTCTTAGGAAGAGCAATCTGAGATAACTGGGTGTCAGGATATATCTTCCATCCTCAGAAGTCCAAGTAGGAAATTGACCTAGTGCTGCCTGCAATACTTGTTTTTCTGGTGATGAATACAAAGCTTTGGTAGACCCCAGGGGACCTCACATAGAGGAGCAAGTATGTTGGGCTGATTTGGGAAATTGGTGCTGTAAGCTCCTCAGAATCACAAACCTAAGGTTGCCTTAATTAGAGAGGTGGCTCTCCAATCAATATTCTTGCAGTGCCTTCCTCTGCCAACCCCCCTGCTTTCCAGCTAGCCGCCTAGGAGTTTCAGCTGATGGCTGTGCAATCCTCCTGGGGGCTCTGCAAGGTACAGAGAGAGGGAGAAAGAGCATAATTTGTTGGCCTGTTCTATAGGGCTGCGAAGGCACTGGGCCACATTCAACAAAGCCAGCTTAGTTCTCCCAATTGTACATTCAGGATGTGTCCTCCACGGTTCACTTAGGAGTAACACAGGAGGCTGCAAAAAAAACCAAAACAATGCTGAAGCACTATGTGGACAATGTTAGGATTTTAAATTTGTTATTTTTGGTGAGAATGAGAGAATATCTTTAGGTAAGTAACCCTATTGTCATGAGATCTGAACTCTGCTTACCTGTCTGTTATCTGCTTCTGAGAAATATCTAAGTTTGAGGGAAAAGGAAGAATTTTTCCTATTAATATGGGAATCTGAAATGAATTGGACTTTGTTTTCCTACTTACCTACCCCTCCCCCACCCACAAAATAAAATGAAGAAAATAAAATTAACAGCAACAAATTTTTTTATTATTATTTTGATAACATAGTGTGTAGGGATTAGGACTGTGTTATCTACAAGATAGAGCTATGGTATTTATAATTTACAGAGGAAAACTGAGGATCTGAGAGTCAAAGCTACTTATCCAGGCTTGAACTCTGGCCTCATGCACTTTGAAGGCCTTTCTCTGAACCATTGGTTTGAATCACATTCATAAAATTCAGAATTCCCATTTCACATTTGATTCATCAGGATTCTCTCATAATCCTTGCCTCTGCTGCTATAAAATAGAACTGATTTGTCTCAAGGTACAATTGAAATGGTTCATGTAGACTGTGTTGACAAGGATAATATAATTATAGCAATTTGAGGGAGTGTTTAGACCCCCCCAAAGTAAATATGAGTGAGGAAAGATAAGTTCAGAGCCCAATTAACTGCATCGGATCAGTTTCAATTGCTGTATGTATAGCTCTCTGCTTCCCTGTCCTTATACAAACACAGCTGGCCTAGACCCACACATGCCCTAGTACCCAATATCCGCAGTGAGGAGGAAGTTCTTAAAGAGAGGTCTGGAAGCCATGTTTATCATCATGTCCCTCACCACCTCATCTTAGAACCACATATTTATTTGGCATAAAATTGAAAATGAAAATATGAGTTCAGCTCAATGGTTCCTTTATAACCTGAAGCAAAAGACCCTGAGCATTCACCCCCCCCCCCCAAAAGCTGTATCAATAAGAGGAAAAACACTCTCTAAAAAGATTTCCTCTTCTGAGCTATTTGCTGTTGTTGGGAAAGAATGGAATGATATATAATTTTACCTTATCCCAGTTTTGCAGTATGAATACTCTGGAAATGTCAGAACACTGTGTAAAAACCTCTGGTCCAACACAGAGGGAACGTATTGCCTCTCAAACTCCATCCTCAGCTGGGGAGTTTGTTAATGGCCATTGAGAAGTGTCAAGAGCCACAGTGTGGAGAAAGGCAAATGGGAGGTATTCAGGTGGACTAGAGGCACGTTTATACACTTCCAGTTTAAGGCTTGACACTCAAGTTCACTAGCTGTCCATCGAGGACTTGCTAGGTGCAAGGGAGGAAAGCTTTGAGTTGAGCCTCCACCCAGCGCTGCTCTCAATTTTAGTTCACAAGGATTTGATGACGTAAGGTGAAAAGAGGCTTATTTGAGGATAACATGACATGTATTAAAAACAGAAAGAAAAACAAGCCAAAAACATTTGTACAACTGACTGGTTGAAATTCCCTTAATGCTAATAATAACACAGATAAAGAAGACAACCAGTTAAATCAGGAGTGTCCTTTCTCAGGACAATACTAACTGAGTGATAGGGCTGGTTTGGAAAAGATCAAAATTTATCTGGACTTGATTAGTGATGCCTGTCCTAGGCACCGAAGGAGAAGAATGCTGATGTGAACTGAGCATATTTGATATCCCTGGTGTAAATTCTGTTGCTTGAACCATAACAAAGGCTGTGTCTCCTCCCCAGATAGCTTGCTTCTTTACAATTGGGCTCCAGTAACCAAAATTTGTCTCTTATTTACTATTTGGCCTGTATTATTTAAAAATGATAATAAAAGCCAATCTGCATGAAGTTCTTAGCACAGGCAGGAAGTTAAACCATGTGTTCATAGTGTCTTGTTTATTACTGTTTACTGATAAGGAGAGCTTAGTTTGTTCCCTAGAAATTGATTCAAAGTGCTTTGGGCTAGGCAGCTCGTCTAGGCAGCTAAGCCTTTTGTTCCTAAGATCCATTCTTCTTGGGTTTCCAGTGAGGCCATTTATGCCCTTCTTCATGAGTCTGTGAGACCATCTCTCTGCAGAAGCCAGAGAAATACTGAAGGACACAGATACAGCAGAAGACTAGGGAATGTGAAAAACAAACCCACAACCAGCTTATCTGGTACCATTTTCTGCTCCTTCCAAAGCTTCCTTTAGTGAAGGTCATCACTGAAGATCATTTACTAAAAGGTGTTGCATTTTACTTTATTTATTGATTTTTCAAGATAGGTTTCTATGTGTTGCCCTGGCTGTCCTGGAACTAGTTTTGTATACCAGGCTAGCCTCTAACTCACAGAGATCCACCTGCCTTTGCCTGCAGAGTCCTGGGCCTAAAGACAGGTGCCACCACTGCTTTGCTACATTTTACTTTTATTAAAAACCAATCCAGCACCAGCAAGATTGACTCAGCATATAAAAGGTGCCTGCCACCACCTGACAATGGACATTGCAAGCCTAATGGCTTGAGTTGGAGCCCCAGAACCCAAGTGAGATGGAAGGAGTGACCAACCCCACAGTGTCTTCTGACCGCCATACAGGCATAGTGGCATGTACATCACCCCTAAGTCATGCACATGTGTGTACACACAGTATAATAATGATGACATAACCTAAACAGTGAAGGTGCCTGCCTGACACCTCAAGCTGTGGGTCCTCTGGTTGAGAATGATGAGTCTGTGTCAGCCTGGGTTAACTAGTGAGACCGTATCTCAATAAACTTGTCAGCAGTTTTGATCTTTCAAATCTTTTGTGCACAATATACATATGGAAGGGTGATTGAGGCTTTTGTATTGTTTTCTATTTGCTTGTTTGCTTTAGGTAATAGCTCACTTTGTTGGCCTTAGCTGGCTTTGAACCTATAATTCTCCTACCTCTTTTTTTTTCTTTTTTTTAAATTTATTTTGTACTTATCAAAAAAACAGTAGAATGAATTTAAAATGCTGAAAAGTTAACAATAACTATAAAGAAGATAAAAATCATAAACATGACTTATCAAGGGTGATAATGCAAATAAGATTGCTACACATATATTTACTTTGTGTTCAGCTTTCCCTCTGAATTTTTTTTTTCCATCTCTGTATATCCTTATACAAGGTCCCTTCCCCCTCCCATCACAACAGGTCATTTTTCTTCTCTGCAACTCCCCATCCCCTCCCTGGGCACGGAGCAGACAGTCCTATGGTCCCACTGACCCAATAATGCTTGGATCAGTCTTCACTCCTGGCCAAATCCAGTTTTGTCCACCCTCCCTCAAGAGTGAGTCAGGTGTTCCTATAGTTGGAGTGGGGTCCGAAGGATCAGTCCAGGGTGTTTCTGATCCCAAGATGTTCAGTGGTTGTGGTTTGCCACTTGGGCATGCTTGGCTTTTTTTTCTTGTTTGTTTGTTTAGAGACCACTAATGAGTGAGTACATCCCCTGCTTATCTTTCTGAGATTGTGATACCTCGCTCAGGAGGATATTCTCCAAATCCATCCATTTGCCTGCGAATTTTAGGATATCATTTTTTCTTACTGCTGAGTAGTATTCCATTGTGTAGATATACCACAGTTTGTTAATCCATTCTTCAGTTGAGGGACATCTAGGTTGTTTCCAGGTTCTTGCTATGACAAATAATGCTGCATAGTTGAGCTAATACCTTTGGAGTGTAAATGCGCCTCTTTAGGGTATACACCCAGAAGTAGTATTGCTGGGTCCTTGGGGAGATTGATTCTCAATTTTCTGAGAAACCGCCATATTGCATTCCAAAGTGGCTGAACAAGCTTACACTCCCACCAACAATGGAGGAGTGTTCCCCTTGTTGCACATCCTCTCCAGCATAGGCTGTCATCTGTGCCTTTTATCTTAGCCAATCTAACAGGTGTTAGGTGGTATCTCAAAGTTGTTTTGATTTGCATTTCTCTGATGGCTAAAGATGATGAGCACTTTTTCAGGTGCCTTTCAGCCATTCGTAGTTCCTCTGCTGAGAATTCCCTTTTTAGATCTGAACCCCATTTTTTGATTGGGTTATTCAAGGTTTTGGGCTCTAAATTCTTGAGCTCTTTATATACATTAGAGATCAGTCCTCTATCACTTGTAGGGTTGGTGAAAATCTTTTCCCATTCTGTCAGCTGGCGTTTTGTCCTATTGACAGTGTCCTTGGCTTTACAGAAGCTTCCTAGCTTCAGGAGATCCCATTTATTGATTGTTGGTCTTAGTGTCTGTGCCACTGGTGTTATATTTAGGAAGTGGTCACCTGTGCCAATTTGTAGAAGTGTATTTCCCACTTTCTTTTCTATCAAGTTCAAAGTGGTTGGGTTTAAGTTGAAGTCTTTGATCCACTTGGATTTGAGTTTTGTGCAGGGTGACAGGCTCGGATCTATTTGCATTTTCCTGCACACTTCTATCCAGCTATGCCAACACCATTTGTTAAATATACTATCTTTTTTCCATTGAATGTTTTGGGCTTCTTTGTCAAAGATCAGGTGTTCATAGGTTTTTGGGTTAATGTCTGAATCCTCAATTCTATTCCATTGGTCCACAACTCTCTTTTTATGCCAGTACCAGGCTGTTTTTATTACTGTAGCTCTATAGTATAGCTTGAAGTCAGGGATGGCGATACCTCCTGAGGTTCTTTTGTTGAGTAAGATTGTTTTGGCAATCCTGGCTTTCCTGTTATTCCAAATGAAACTGAGTATTGTTCTTTCAAGGTCCAAAAAATATTGTGTTGGGATTTTGATGGGCAGTGCATTGAATCTGTAGATTGCCTTTGGTAGAATTGCCATTTTTACTATGTTGATCCTACCAATCCAGGAACATGGGAGAGCTTTCCATTTTTCTGATATCCTCTTCAATTTCTTTCTTCAGTGATTTAAAATTTTTGTCAAATAGGTCTGTTACTTCTTTGGTTATATTTACTCCAAGGTATTTAATACTATTTGTAGCTATTATGAAGGGTAATGTTTCCCTTATTTCTTTTTCAGCTCTTCTATCTTTAGCGTATAGAAGGGCTACTGATTTCTTTGAGTTAATCTTGTATCCTGCTACATTGCTGAAGGTGTTTATCAGCTGAAGCAGTTCCTTGGAAGAATTTTGTGGGTCACTTATGTATACAATCATATCATCTGCCAATAGAGATAGCTTCACTTCTTCTTTTCCAATTTTTATCCCCTTAATCTCTTTTCGTTCCCTTATTGCTTTAGTTAAAACTTCGAGAACTATATTGAATAGATAAGGGGAGAGAGGATATCCTTGTCTAGTTCCTGACTTTAGTGGGATTGCTTTGAGTTTTTCTCCATTAAGTTTGATACTGGCTGTCGGCTTCTTGTAAATCGCCTTAATTATATTTAGGTATTCTCCCTGTATTCCTGATCCCTCCAGGGCCTTAATCATAAAGGAGTGTTGGATTTTGTCAAAGGCTTTTTCAGCATCTAAGGATATGATCATATGGTTTGGTTCCTTTAGTTTGTTTATATGATGGATAACATTTACAGTTTTTCGTATGTTAAACCAGCCCTGCATTTCTGGGATGAAGCCTACTTGGTCGTGGTGGATGATATCTTTTATACATTGTTGTATACGGTTTGCCAAACTTTTGTTGAGAATTTTCGCATCAATATTCATGAGGGAAATTGGTCTGTAGTTCTCCTTCTTTGTTGTGTCTTTGAGTGGCTTGGGTATTAGCATGATTTTGGCCTCATAAAAGGAATTTGGCAATATTCCTTCAGTTTCTACTGTGTGAAATAGTTTGAGGAGTAACAGTAGTAATTCTTCTTTGAATGTCTTCTAGAATTTGGCACTGAAATCATCTGGACCAGGACTTTTATTTTTGGGGAGGTTTTTAATGACAGCTTCAATTTCCTTAAGGGTTATAGGCCTGTTTAGGTAATTAATCTGATCTTCATTTAATTTTGGTAGATGGTACCTGTCCAGAAAGCTGTCCATTTCTTCTAGGTTTTCCATTTTTGTGGAATACAGATTTTCAAAACATGATCTGATAATTCTCTGTATTTCCTGGGGGTCTGTTGTTATGTCCCCCTTTTCATTTCTGATTTTGTTGATTTGAACACTCTCTCTCCGTTTTTTAATTAGTTTGTCTAAGGGCTTATCTATCTTGTTAACTTTCTCAAAGAACCAACTCTTAGATTCGTTGATTCTTTGTATTGTTCTTTTTGTTTCAATTGTATTGATTTCAGCTCTAAGTTTGATTATTTCCTGCCATCTACTCCTTCTAGGTGAGTTTGCTTCTAATTGTTCTAAGGCTTTCAGCTGCGCTGTTAGGTCTCTAGTGTGCGATTTCTCAAGGTTTTTCATATAGGCATCTAGCACTATGAATTTTCCTCTGAAGACTGCTTTCATTGTGTCCCACAAGTCTGGATACATTGTAGATTCATTTTCACTGAATTCTAGGAAGACTTTGATTTCTTTCTTAATTTCTTCCTTGACCCAGAGATGGTTCAGTTGAGTGATGTTGAGTTTCCATGAGTTGGTAGGCTTTCTTTGGGTTTTAATGTTGTTGAACTCTAACTTTAGGCCCTGGTGATCCAATATGTTACAAGGGATTATTTCCACTTTTTTGTATCTGTTGATATTTGCTTTATGACCAATTATGTGGTCAATTTTGGAGAAAGTTCCATGAGGAGCTGAGAAATATGTATATTCCTTTGCCTTTGGGTGGAAGGGTCTGTAGATATCTATGAAATCCATTTGCATCATAACCTCATTTAGACTCCTTATTTCTCTGTTGAGGCTCTGTCTGGTTGATCTATCCAGGGTTGAAAGTGGGGTATTGAAGTCTCCCACTATTAGGGTGTAAGAACTGATATGGGATTTGAGCTTTAGCAGTGTTTCTTTTACATAAGTAGGTGCCCTTATATTAGGGGCATAAATATTTAAGATTGAAATCTCCTCTTGACCAATTTTTCCTGTGATGAATAAGTAGTGACCCTCTTGGTCCCTTTTAATTGCTTTTAGCTTAAAGTCTACTTTGTTAGATATTAGGATTGCAACCCCTGCTTGTTTCTTAGGACCATTTGACTGGAAAATCTTTTCCCAACCCTTTATTCTAAGC
>PVIH01003983.1:0-41098 GCA_004025045.1 Sigmodon hispidus | reverse complement strand
TGGCTGAGGTGTGTTTCTTGTAGGCAACAGAAGGATGGCTTCTGTTGTTGTATCCATCTTGTTAGAGTGTGATGTTTTATAGGAGATTTGAGACCATTGATATTAAGGGAAATTAGTGAACATTGATTCATATTTCCTGCCATTTTTGGTGATAACTTGTTTGTATTTCCTTTGTCTAGGGTATTCTTCTGTGGAATTATTGATTGTTTGTGATTTCGTGGGTGTATCTGGGGTCCTTAGGTTGGAGTATTCCCTCTAATACTCTCTGTAGTGCTGGATTGGTAGATAGATATTCTTTCAGTCTGACTTTGTCCTGAAATACCTTCTTTACTCCATCTGTGGTAATTGATAATTTTGCAGGGTATAGTATTCTAGTTTGGCAGCCATGCTGTTTTAGCTTCTTTATAACTTCTGACCAAGCCCTTCTAGCTTTCATCGTTTCCATTGAATAGTCAGGCGTTATTCTGATGGGTCTGCCTTTATATGTGAGTTGGCCCTTTTCTTTTGCAGCTCTTAAAATTTTTTCTTTGTTCTGTATGTTTTGTGGCTTGATTATAATGTGGCGCACTGACTTTTTTTTGAGGTCTTATCTATTTGGTGTTCTGTAAGCTTCTTGTATCTTTATAGACATTTCCTTCTTCAGGTTAGGGAAGTTTTCTTCTATGATTTTATTGAAAACATTATCTGTGCCTTTGAGCTGGTATTCTTCTCCTTCTTCTATTCCTATTATTCTCAAATTAGGTCTTTTCATGGTGTCCCATATTTCCTGAACATTTTGAATTATGGCTTTTTTAGTTTTACTATTTTCTTTGACTGATATATCTATTTGAGCTACTGAGTCTTCCACTTCAGAGATTCTATCTTCCATCTCTTGAACTCTGTTATGCTTGTATCTGTGGTTCCAGCTTTTTTCTTCAGATTTTCTATTTCCATCTTTGCCTCATTTTGTGCCTTTTTTATTGCTTCCATTTCAACTTTTATTTCAGCTTTTAGTTCTTGGCATGTTTCTTTCATAGATTTGTTCATCTCTTCCAATTTTTTGTTTGTATTTTCTTCTATTTCTTTAAGGCTATTTTTCATATCTTCTTTGAGAGCTTCGATGATCATCAAAAAGGAATTTTTTGTGTTGCTTCCTTCTGTTTCCTCTTCATTGCTCAGTTGAGGTCCTGTATTTGTAAGATCGCCACTTTCTTCTGGAGCTACCATGTTGTTCTTTGTATTATTATGTAATTTTTTGCACTGACGTTTGCCCATGGCTTCAGTGGTTCACGATTAGATGGCTCCTGCTCAGTTGTGGCACTCGGGCTTGTGTGCCTCCTGTCACCTCTCTGGGCAGGGTCTGAATCTACCCTTCAGAGACCCCAGAAGTTATGTATTTGCCCAGTTCGAAGTCGAGGTGAGTAGCCGTGCAAATTCCCTCAGTAGCAGCTGTGGGTATGGTGACAGGCAAACTTTATCTGCACCTGTTACAGAGTTCGCTGTGGCTTACTCTGCAGACAGCACCTGGTCCCAGAAGCGGAACCAGAACCGACAGGAGCTCAACTCTCCCTCCCTACCTCTTTTTTTAGTGCTGTGATTACAGATATTCACTATTCTGCCTGGCAGGTGCTAGATTATTATGGGACTAAGAAATGGTGTTGTGGCTGTGTGGGCTTTTACCAACTTCAGGGAGTCTATTTGCACATTTTAGAAATCCTGTGATCTGTTTAATGACATGTTGTTATCATAAAATTGGCCCTAGAAGGAACATTTGCATTTATGTAAAATGGAAAATGCATCACATTCTGACCTCACAGCTGGCTGTTCAGTGTTCATAGTATACCACCTGTGCTGGCTAGTTTCATGTCAACTTAACACGGGCTAAACTCTAGCTGCTAGAGTCATTTGAGAGAAAGGACCCTCAATCGAGAAAATGCCTTCAGAAGAGCAGGCTGTAAGCAAGCCTGTTGGGCATTTTCTTAATTAATGATTGATGTGGGAGGACCCAGCCCACTGAGCGTGATACCATTCCCTGGGCTAGTGATTCTGTAAGAAAGCAGGTTGAGCAAACCATGAGAACAAATCTAGGCAGTGTCACCCCTCCATGGCCTCTGTACTACCTCCTGCTTGCAGGCTGGAGCCCTGTTTAGAGTTTCTTTTCTGACTTGCTTCAGTGATGAAAACTGATGTGGAAGTATAAGCTAAATTAACTCTTTCCTCCCCAACTTGTTTTGGTTTTTGTTTTAGCACAGCAATAGTAACCCTAACTAAGACACCATTTCCCAGAAGAGTATCAAGATCATACACTAAAAGTTGAAGAGTTGGGTTTAACTTAGTCCACTCTGCCTCTATGCTCTCTGCTTGGAGCTGCAATCACACTGAATAGGAGAAAAACAAACTTTACCTTCAGCATGATTGGTGATTCCCCAGCCTTTGAACACTCCAGGCCCAGCCTGTGTTAGCAGTCTTGTTGCTAGTTTCTGGATGGATGTCTTTCAAAGTGAGTGTCTCCATGGTTAGTATCTCAACAGTCCCTCTGCCTTATCATATAACTGTTCTTTATGTTTTATAGATAAATTGTAAACTATGATCTGTCTCTGGTGGAGATTTTGCCTAGGGTTTCACAGTTGCTAAGACAAGCAAGCGCCTTACCAATGAGCTGTATTCTAATACCTCTCCCACTGTGCTTTCTTTTTCACTTTGTGCTAGGGTATCAGTAAGTTGCCCATATGGACTTGGAACTTGCTCTGAAGCTCAGGGAAGTCTTGAACTTGTTATCTTCTGGTTTCAGCACTTGGTGTAGTTCAGATTACAAACCTGTATCAACACCTTCCACTTCAACTGGAGAGTTATAGAGTGGAAAAAAAAATAGCCACCAACTTAGAAATAACTAGGGCTAACATTTTGTCTCTGTGCCCTGATTTTGACCTTGTGTTTCCAGTTGCTAGGACTTGATCCTTGCTTGGTGTTTGTGTTGGATTTTTGCCTGTTTTCTCTCTGGTTTATACCTTGTCACCATCCATCTACCAGGGTTATGGGCTTTGTATCTTCTAGTTCAGCTAACTCTGGGTCAAAACTATTAAAAAGAAAACAACTTGCATCTGTACTGAATATGCACAAACTTTTTCTAAGAGTTAAGCAATATGGTGTAATTATTGTTTGCAAAGCATTTACAGAAAGTATAAAATAAACTAATGTACACAGGAGGATGCAAGTACGGGGACATTTTACAGAAAGGGGTGGAACATCCTTGTATGTTGTTGTCTGTGAGGGGTGATAAAACCAGTGCTGCACTAGTACCAAAGGGTGACTCTGCCCTTTAGTCTGCTTGGTCACAGCAGTCCATTTGCTCTGCTTTTGGAACATGAATGCCCAGTATCAGTATGTAAGATAAAAATGGGTTGTGATCAGATATATTCTTGAATCAGATACATTCTAAGCCTCTTGAAGGCTTAAAGTTTGAGAGGTTAAGAGAAGCAAAACCAGAGAGATAAAAGCCACACATGCTACTCAATTCAGTGGTTATGTTCTCTGTCTTTTGACTAGAACAAAGGGCAAGATCATATACCTATTTGAATTACTATGTCTCTCATATTATTGTTTACTTCTTCCACACTCATTGTAAGGTGGTAATTCTATTTTATCTGAGGTATACTTCCCCCTTGTGATTTTTGTTTACCTTTGGTCAACTAGGTCTAAAATACAAAATCTCAAAATAATCAATTCATGTGTTTTAAACTGTGTCCCATTATAAATAATGTGTCGAGGCTTTATACTATTCTGATACTTCATCCTGGGGTCCTATGCCATCCTTGTCAAGTATATACAAGCAGCATGCAACATCTGGCCATTAGTTATTTGGAAGTTGTGTATATAGTCACATCCACTATTGTGGTTTACAGTACTTTTGTTCAGGAAGCCTTTACTTAGCTTAGTAATGGTCCTCAAGGGCAGAATAGAGATGCTAGAATCTTTATTATAGTATATTGTTATGATTGTTTTTGTTTTATTATTAGTTATAGTTATTAATGTTACATTGTGCTTAATTGATAACTAAGCCTTTATCATAGTTATGTATGTATAGCAAAAGTTATTATGGGTAAGGTTTAATGCTATTTATAGTTTCAGACATCTACTGGAATCTTGGAACATATGCTCTGTGGCTAAGGGGAAAGGAATGATTACAGGTGAATTTACATAATTTGAATGTGTAAATGACATGCTTTCTCTATAAACTGAAGAAGCCTTTGAGCACAAAAGCATTTAGCCTCCTATAACATTAGGAATAGGCTTTTTAACTTAATGCTTTGTTGGCTAGCCAAGAGGATATTAAATCTCACCTTTAAATAATGTCTATGATACAATATGTTTGTGTGTGTTGGTGTGAATGTGTGTGTCATTGTATATATGTAAAATCAGAGCAACTGGGTCTGCAGCAGGATTGGGAATTGTTGAGGATCTTTTCTTCATGATGTTTCAGTAATGAGTAAATGGTACGGAAGAATGCTGGCTGTCCTGAGAGGCAGAGCCTGTCCTTGGCTCTGGGCTGTGCAAGCTCTGTAGGTTCTGAGCACCAGTGGTACAAATTGTGCCAGTCTGTTAGCACAGACCCAGCTTCCCAGTGGTTTTGTGACTGTCGCCTGCCTCTGCATCTCTCATAATCAACTGATTCTTGGCCAGCTGGGGTATCAGCAAAGAGCTACGTAGGAAGTGCCCTGCCCAATTAATCAGATGTCATTCAGACCAGATTTCTTCAGCATGTTGCTTCATGGCAAACAGAAGAGTATTAATAAACTACAATAAAAAAGAGACAAAGGAGAAAGACATAATTTTTATGTATATTTGTCCTAAGGCATATTTTTCCATTTCTGAAACTTGAAAAATAACCATCTGGAAAGAATCATATTTAGAGAAGGCATGTCATGACATTTAAAGCAAATATTTTTGCTGTGAGGATCAGTATTTGCTCATTGCCCCATCAACTGGCACATACTTAGATACCCATAAAATATTCAATAAATAGAGCATTCCTACAATAAATCAATAGCACAAGAATAATATAGTTCACGGTGTCCTTTGTTTATTTATCTTTTTAAATACACATTTTTGCACCGAAGAGCCTCCTTTAACGTTCGTCTTTGTTTTCTTTGCCTTTCAGCTACCCAGGCTCAGGCAAATGACATTACACTGTGCCACTGCAAAGGGATCTGGGGCATAAATAAATGTATTGGGAGGTCAAGAGGTCAAGAGCATAAATGAAGCAAAGATTTCAAAGAAATCACCGACCAAATGATTTATAAATCATGGAAAACACTGCTCCGGCCATAAAAGAGAAATTAAATTTATACATCATGAGCTTCAGGATGCTTTGGGTTCTGGTGGGTAACTGGGTTAGAAACAGAAGCGCTTATGTCATTCTGCTGCTGGTCTGGAGCCTTGCTATGGTGGCATTTACCCCAGGACTTTAAATCAGGAGGTCTGAAATGAAACCCACCCTCCCTTTTGCTGTGTCTCTAGAAACATTTGCCTGACTTTTGACCTAGGATCCTCACTACAGCAAGTTCAACTCTGGAGAGGGTTAGAGAATCAGTTCACAGCTAGGAATAGTGATAAGGCTTTAAAGTAGGGACCCATCTCCTGTCTGTTGGCAGAAACCTACAAAAGGTCTTTCTTCACATGTAGTAGAACAATACTGAATTACAGCATCTGTTGTGGCCAGACAAGGAAGAGGAGCAACTGAGAGTCCCTGGAATATAGCAGCTAATACATCCATAGAGGATCAAAACGAGCCAGTCTCTGTAAAGAGAGCAGTAATACTTTATGTTATAATAGTCTATAAAGGGAATCTGCCCAGAAATTTTACAGTTTAAAAATAATCTTTTCTGGTTTTTGCCATTTTTAAAAATAAGTGATAACACTCACCCATTCCTCTCTTCCAAACACCTGCCATTTCTTGACCTTATATTTTGAGGGAAAATTTGGACTGGAAATGGCAAAGCTGCAAAACATATGTTTATTTTAGACGTACATGAAATCCTGACATGTACATGATGGCCTGTACATAAAACTGAAGTGATTTTATGGGGGGCTCATGGAAAACACTCTTGATTGGGGGCGTCACTTCCAAGTTAAACAGATGTAAAGTGGCAAATGATACCAAGAACAGCCAACAGTCTTTGAAACTGATTGCTGCTCTCGAGGATATAACCGATAAAGACTTCAAAGTGGGGCTAGTTTGAAAGGTTTCCTAGGAACAGATTTTGCTAATTGACAGAATGAAAGCAATATGTCAATGTCTAGCTTGACATGCAGATGGGTGGTGACACCAGAGGACCCTTTGCTCACATCATACAAAGAAAGATTACAGTAAGGTATGCCCCATATGCCCCTCTTCTCTCCTTTCCAGTCCTTTTCTGTATTCTATTTTAAACTTTCCCTTTTGACTTTTAATTATTCAAAAGAGCAAGATCTTTGGTTCAATGAACTTTTGATTATGTATTTTGTTTTTTTGAGTGGTGTAAGATACAGTTCACTAAAGCATCTGGGAGAAGGGGAATGGGTAAAGCATATTTTTTCTCCTATTTGATTTACTTTGCTCATATTCACCTAGGCATATGCTAAAGAGAATTTTATGGAAAGATTGCTCAAGCATTTATGTTTAAATGATCAAATTTAGATTTCAAGTCACTTTGTTTAAGAGTCATCTTCTCCAATATCCCTCTCCTTTATAACTGGGAATTTGGGTTATTATGGGTGGGGCTACAAATCCCATGCAGTGATTGGAATCCAGGTACTTAAATAGGTTGACAAAATTTCCTACATTAGAAATATGCTTCATGGTTTTTGCCTTGGACCCATCCTGAATCGCCAGAGGCTCATTCATTCTTGGAACCAATTCTTTCTCCAAAGAAATTGAGTACATAAAGCTAAACAGGTTAAAAGATTGTCACTCATAAGCTATACCTGTCCCCACCCCCACCCCACCCCCCTCCCGCTCTGCCTCTCCCCCCTTCTTTGTTCTTGTGCTTTAAAAGTGGTATTGGTGTTCAGGGGAAACCAGAAATTTTTACAAGAATTCATTATGTCTCTGTAAATGGTTTTGGTGTTAGTAGATGTCCTCATAGCAGTTGAATTAAACCATGTCTTTATTGCCACACAATAAAGGGCAGAATAGGTATATTTATTCAAATATACCTGTACATTATTCAAATGTATCCAATAGATACAGCACCTGGGTATTCTTCTCTTTGCACATGTGGGGAACCATTAGGGACTCTGAATGGTTTATCTTCCATCTCCTAGGTTGCATGTGTACTTGCCGCAGTGTGCCATGGTTCCAGTGGTCTCAAACTCACATGAATTTCTCAGAGTTGGGCTAAGTATGGCCAAGTCTATTTGGCCTATGAGGAGAACATATCTCTGTTGCTACTAAAACACTTGGCTGAGTTTGTTACATCTTAAACTTTTATTTGTTTTCCTGGCAGGAGCAATTTGTTTTTACCATTCTTGCATTTTTCTGGTCTGTTGGCTTTTGATCACATCTCATGGTGTTTTTACCCTCAGATATATAGATAAACAAACTTGTAATCTTGACCCTGCAAATATATAAGGGGGCTGAGGTAAAATGTAAAGAGCTTACAGGTTGTGGAACATGCATTGTTTGATAGCTGTAAGAAACTCATCCATGCATGACAGGGGGAGTGGCCACAGGCTAAAAGTTGAAGTCCAGAGTGATCCAGTGACACTAGTCTGATTGGGAAAAATGATCCAGTCTCTCTTACTTTCTCTAATCACTTTTTTAAATGCTAAAGACTGAAATCAAGGTTTCACACATGAGAAACAAGCTCTCTACCACTCAGACACCAGTTCATTTAATTTTTTTGGTATATAATTTCTTTTACTATTTTCTGGTTTAAGATATATCAGATAAAATTCCTCAGGGTCTGTTTTAAAGAACAGTGAAGAATCTTTTACAGTTAATATATTGGGTGTGAAAGACTGAGGCTTAAGTGTTTTCCTCCCTCCCTCCCTCCCTCCTGCCCGCCCTCCCTCCCTCCCTCCCTCCCTCCCGCCCTCTCGCCCTCCCTCCCGCCCTCTCGCCCTCCCTCCCTTCCTTCCTTTCTCCCTTTCCTTCTTTCTTGGCACTGTCCTGGCACTTCCTAGTATCAGCTCCTGTTGATATTGTCACTGAAGTTTAGCAAATTGGTTAGGCCATGCTTCTTCCATATGGCAAACTGGGCCTTCTCATGCTAACATGATTCAACATTAGTCAAGTGTAAATAAATAAATCATCCTGTATCAGTGCTCTGAGGTTCTCCAAAAGTGAATTACTAAACTTAGTGTTACAGACTGGGGGCATCAGTTTGAGCACACTGATGTTCTGATTCAGAGAAAAGGAGATGCTGAGTGCATTTCTGACACAAGGGAAAAACACTAGATTTTTAGTTGGATGATATTCCACCCAAAAAGTGTGACCTTGGGCACATCATGTGTCCTCCCAGAATTGTGTCAGCCAAATGAGAATGGGAGTGATGAGCCTCGCTCTGCATGTTTCCCAGGGCTGATGAGATTCAATTAGAGAATCATGGGCACACGAAAGCTCTCTGGAAAGATGAATGTGCCATTCAGGCCTGCAGGCATACAACAGTGTAGTAGTGACAGAGTAGGCCTTGCTCATCAATCCCACACTTCAGATGCTTAATGCTCCAGCCTGGGTCACAAGAGGGCGGCTGGATCGCATGTTTCAGGGCACGCACATTGATTGCACTGGAGTTTGCCATGTGAAAAAGTTGGGACATATTGTTATATGTCCATTTCTGATGGGGAAATAGTTTTGCTTTCTGCATAAAAAGGCATTTTGGGTAAGATAAGGTCAAGGGCTAGGTCCCCAATACTCCAAAGCAGTATCCAAGTTCTAGAAATGTCTTGCCCTTCATCATCTTATTTAGGGATAATATATTCCTTGGAGTTGAAGGTTCAGAAGTCACCACTCCAGGACCATCACCCCCTCAGCCATGGCAAAGGCAGCTTCTGAAAATTACAGACGAGAGAGAAGCTAATATACAGTGTGGAAGAACAAGATCCCAGGGCATCCAATCAAAGCCAGGAGATGTTTACAGTAATGTGAGTGAAAATGTACAAGACAAGGCACAGGAAGAGAAAGTACTGGTCTGTCACCAATCCAGATGCAGACATATGAAGAGCTGGCCCCATTAGGGTCCTCATTCATCACTCTTTGGAGCTTACATTGACTGCCACAGGGCAAGGAAGATAAGAGCCTGGCACCAGCAGCTCAGGGCCACCTCCCTGACTTGGGCAGAAGAGGGCCCCCAGGCTGAACCATGCAGCCTGGGCCCAGGCTCCTCAACAGATGGCAGTGTACATCTGAAATATTCCACAGGAGAAAGACAAGTGAAAACGAGCCAAGAATGTTTGGAGCCTGGCACATGAGTGGAATAAATAGTGGCCCAGCATCCTTATGGAGCCATTTCTTCTTCTGCATTCTTAAAACACATGCATGTGACGTCATCTCCCACCAGGATTCCAAGGAGTTGAATAGCTCATAAACAATACTGAGAAGGTGGCAACAGAACCCAATGGGATACTACACACCCCAGCTACTCCTGTTGGTGACTCTGCTCTGACCTTAACTTTCTCTTGTCCTTCACATCTGAACAAGCCTTTCTTTGTAATTCTCTCTTTCTATTTTCTATGAACTGCATACTACACACAAGTCATTGCTACTCTCTTAACTGGGTAGTCACTTACATTTCCTTTATCATGCCCCTCTTGTATCATGAGGGTGGCTCACTAAGTCTGCCTAGGTAGATACGATATAATCTTGCCACCAAGAAGTTCAAGGATGGTGTCATGGATAGATACTAAACAGGTTTTTGAGACCAAATGCAATTGTTAAAGGCTTCTGTTGGGAAAGAGAAGAGCTATATTTTTAAGTGATACCCCAATTATAGTATTGTAGCATCAGTGGCTTCAGGAGGCTGTTTGTGCAAATTTTGCACCAGAATAGGAAGGCGTTCCAGATCTCTAGTTTGATATATGTAGTTTTCTCTAAAATTTCCAGAAATATTTTAATGATGCTGATGTATAAGATGAATTTCTCTATTCCCTCAGATACTTCACTGCTGCCTGTCTTCTGATCACTAACTGATGCCTTTTGTCTGGATCCTTCAGGTATCTATTAGATGCCAGAGAACACTAGGCCCTGCTTCTTGTATGGTACCCTCACTGCAAAATTTCAGGCATCTGCATCAGTAACCTGTCTTCAGGGATGCAGTGTTGCTTGGGTGGTTGAGTGTAGAGTTGCCAGAGACAACCGTTGACCCTGCCCAGTTGCAGTGGTGAGACTTCTGGTAAATTCTTTAAGCTTTCAGTCAACCACTTTCCTCATCCTAAACAATTTGGTTGTTATGGTATCTACCCCACAGGATGGTGAAGAGATTTAAATAAGAAAATCCAGGTAAAACCTGTGGATCCACTCAATGCCTATTTTCTTTTATTCCCTTCCATGTACCAGTCAGTTCTTTCCTGGAGTATTCTGTCTTATGAGTGTAGCATTCACCACACTAGGTCATAATATGTTGACTTGATCATGATGTGCCTTCTTCAGAAGGGCAAGAACTGTTTACATTTCATCCTTCTGAGTATTCTCAGCATCTGATGCAGTGCTTGGACATAGGAGTGCTGAGAATCCATTTACTAAAGAAGCAGATAATTAACAAAATGTTTCAGAACTCAAAATATTATTGGGTGGAGAATCTATCCAAAAGATACAATGAGAAAGTGCTGTAGCAGGTACCATCTTTTGTTGTTGTTTTAGTAGTGGATTGATTTTTGAAGTACAGAGCTCAGAAATCATTCTTTCTTGGCTCTTTGTAACAATGGGGAGTTATGGGTGCCACAGATGTTAACACTGAATCAGCTTTTGATGATTTTCCTTTGGGACAATGGTGAAACATAGCTTGTCCCCAAAGGGAAAAGGACGCCTGTAGGAAGGTGGGAGGTCGCATTGAATCTTCCTAATGAAAATCAATAGCCTAAAAATTAAATTAAGTTGATGCAACTAACGATTCAATATAACCTGCTCATTAGCAAACACACCCAATCCACTGCAGGGATCCCTGTTGCTAAGTTGCCTCAAGAAACAAATTGATTAATGGATTTTCTTTTTCCTGGAGGCCTCTCAAGTAAGCAGGTCAAGTAGCTACTATTCCATTAGGGCCACTCTCGTCAGTGATAGCTGTGCAATTTGGTTCCAAATACCCAATTTATAGATTGGCCCAGGCTCCCAAGGAATCGATTGTGTTTGGGGAATGTAGGAATGTCAATGCAGTGTCACTAACTATCTGTAAAAACTTTGGGGTCATGAACAGAAGCAGGTGCTGGTAAGTAAACAGTTACCTTTGTTATTTAAGGAGATCAAATGGTGGGGTCCATACACCCTTCTTTCACCCTGTGCCAACCAAACCTGTGTGTGCTGAAGTAGAAAAGGAATATCAGAGGTTCTCCAATGGCCTCTTTAGAGAACGTAGACACAGAAGATTCTATCTAAATACTTCTTGAAACTTCCTAAGGCATTAGGCATTATTGATTGATGGTGAGGCCCTTGGTTTGGCATATATATGGAAAAAAAATAAACTTTAGTTTTGATAGCTAAGCCTTTTGGTTTTACTTATTTATTAAAATTTATTATTATTTTATATGTATGAGTGTTTTGCCTGCATGTATATCTGTGAGCATTGTGCCTGGTGGGTACAGAAGTTGGCAGGGCATCGGATTCCACAGGACTGGAGTAATAGATGCATATGAGTAGCTACATGTGTTCCTAGAATTGAATGTCCATCCTTTTGCAGAGCAGCCAATGTGTTCTCTACCACTGAGCCTTCTCCCCACTCTCCAGACTTCTGTTTTTAAATTTAACCATTTCTTTAACAGATGATTCCATCTGTATAATGTAACATGAAGGGTCATTATCTTAGCATGATTAAACCAAAGAGAACTATCTAACATCTGTCTACCTGTGTGTCTGTGTATGTTTGTATGTATTTGTATAGTTATAGTCTGTTTTGTAAAGCAATTCCATGAGAATTTGTATGATCAGTAAAGCAATGGTGGCTGGAGAAACTGAAAATTTTTGACAAAAGAGGCCCAAACCTCATGGCTCCAAGATTCGGATAAGCTATGATGCCACAATTTATGGAATATTAAATATGTGTCTCCCCATAATTTTCAGGCAAACTTGAAAGTAAATAAATGGCAAAATGGAATTTTCTCCACTGAAATAAAATATACAACAGTAATTGTATTTAAAGTATCAAAAACTGAAGACAGAAAGGTTTTAGTGCTTATTTTTTTTTTCTTTTTAATCAACACTGCAATTTTAGATATTTATGGAACACTATGGTTCCAGGCATGTTTACTGTGTGGGCCGATCATGGCACTTGACAGCTGATATTTCTGTACCTTTCCTGTTTTATGCCTTCACAATTCTCTGTTCCCTTTCTTCATGACTGTATTATAGGCTGCTGTAAACAGTGGTCATCAACTCTATGCTGATGTGCTCCAGAGTTTGTTCCTTCTGTGGACCAGCAATGGAGACATGGTACCAGGCCTCCACCTTTTTGCCTGCCCTTGTTTTATAGAGTGTCCAGCCATCCCTAGGAGGAACTCTTCTAGCCCATTCCATGGGGAGGGGGGTGAGGAGCATTTTTAGCTGGAGTAAATAAAACTTACAACTTGAACAAACTTTAAAAATATTTGGTCATTTTATATTGACAGAAATTCTGCTAGAATAGTCTAGAGAGCCTCCATATACTCCATACTTGGTTTTCAATATTATAGATATTATTCTATTATATTTACCAGAACTAATTGACCAATACTTGTTACAAAGTGCCCTTGGTGTGAAGAAAGGAAAAGAGTAGTAGAAGATTTATGTGACTTGCTGGGGATGGCAGTGAGGGAGGGCTGAGGAGCATTTGCTCCTATTTGTCAGGTACCACTCCATCTAGTGAGCTGTATTTCTCTCTTATGAGTGCATTTTATTCTGTTGTCATTGATGCCCCAGTTGAACGTGGTTCAGAAATCCAGGCTGTAAGGCTGCTAAATACAGAGCTGTTCTGGGTGAAGAATGTCTTCTCCACTCCCTATCCTTCAGGGGCACCTGAAACATCATCAAGTAAATCAGAGGGCTCCAAGAAGGACAATTTGGCAAACCCTCTACAGTTTGACTGTGAATTTCTAAGTTAACCATCTGGCACCATCTGCCTTGGGAGGCTTGGGACGGGGTGGGATGTACCTAACTAAATCAGGAGCTTGTGTGAGAGTAAAGGTGGTCACATACTCAGTATATAAGAAGCATTTTCTTAACACTTTGAGATCAATTCAATTAAATAGAGCTAAACAAGCATCTCTGGGATTGTAAATCTTTCCTCATCACCTTGGTAGCATCCTATGCTCTGGAGTAAGGGAGCATGAGGTTGAAAGTACACTAGGGTCCTCTGGATTGAATGTGTCTGCAGATCTGGCTGTGTTTTTTTCCATTCTTGGGATTAGAACCACTATTTACCCTTCTCCACCTTTTCCTCTCTGAAACATGAGCTTGTCTTAGTCCATTTTGTATAGCTTTAGTAGAGTATTGGATGCAGGGAAATGTAAAAAGAAAAGAGCCCCGTAAGCTACAAGTCCAAGGTTGGACATTGCCTTGTTTGGCTGCTTTTTTGGTTGGTTATACTTGGCTGTATCATAGTGGCAAAGATGTAGGAAAGGAAATGACAACACGGGTGTGTGTGGGTGTTTATCCTAAGCGATGAAGCAATGAGTTGGGATGAGGGTCTAGCCTCAGCCTTAGGAAACAAATATGATTTCATGAGAAGTAATTTAATCCTGGGAGAGCTGCATGCATCTCATTGAGAGTGGTACCTATGTTAGGCTCTAACTTCCAAGGATTTAATGTCTTTCAATGCCACTTCAGTGAGGATGAAGTCCCCAGCAGATGTGCATATTCAGATAATATGTAACCACTTTAGGATAGAGGAACAGAGATTAACTGATAGTCATGGAGAGAGTGGAAAGACGCATTTTGTCATTGGACTTGAAATGGCAGCTCAGAATACAAAAAACCTGGCTTTAACGCCCAACATCATCCTTTTATTATTATTATTATTTTAATTCTCCATACCCACCACTGTTCCCCCCACCCTGCTCTGTCTCTTCTCCCAGTCTTCCCCTAGCCTCATCCCTTCCTCCTTACCCCACCCACTATTCACTCCCCAGAGATGGCAAGGAATCTCAAGGTGAGATTCTGGCATATCCAGTTGAGGTAGGACTGATTTCCTCCACTAAGTATCAAGGTTGAGGAAAGTGTTCCCTGACAAGCCATGGGCTCCGAGAGGCTAGTTCATAGACCCAGAATAGACTCTGGTGCAAGTGTAAGAGACTCCACAAAGTGCCCATGCCTTTCAACTGTCATCTGTATTTAGAGGGTCCAGCCATGAAGGTTTGTCAGCTGTCATTTCAGAGTCTGTAAGCTCCCAATGGCATGGGACAGCCTACTCCGTGGGTCTCCCCATCATGATCCTGATCCCTCCACTCATGAAGTCTCTCCTCCCTCTCTTCAGCTGGACCAGTAGTTCAACCAGGTGTTTATCTATGGATCTTTGCATGTGCTTCCATCAGCTGCACCCAGAATCATCTTATACTAATGATTTTTATCTCTCTGAGACTCAGATTCCTCATCTATAACACAGGGATGGTAGTCATGACAGATGCTCCAATTTGTTGCTGTGTGAATTTATAGAGATAATATGTCTGAATAGCTTTGCCCAGGGCATTGGACTTTGTCAGCATTGATAAACATTGGTCATTATTACTTCCACTGGTCCTAAGCCTGTATTATTATTGAGAATTGGTTTATGAGAAGGCATTGGCAACTTGTGAGTGGACAAACACATCAGCTTTCAGCTTTTTGTCGCCTTCTCTAGAATGCTCACATGTTCCAAATTACTCTGTCTTTTTTTTTTTTTTTTTTTTTTTTTTAGTAATTCTTTACTTAGTAGTAATCAGGCTTATGCAGCTTGATTAAGTGGCCAAAGAAGTCTTGACTAATTGTATATGGTTTAGAAAGAGAAATGTTTGACTTTCTATAATTTTCTTTCGCCAGTCATTTATTACACAGATATTTGATTGAGGGCCCATTATATTCTAATGGTTTCTTGGGCACATGGACCATACAAAACATAGATCCATGCCCAAGGCTCAGCTAAACCTATGCTAACACCACAGTAAACCCTAGCAAGTGTGAGAAGGTGGGGAGTAATTTGGGAATGGAAAAGAGGGTGGTCTGGGAGGGAACTTGAGAAGCTAGAGGCTTGATTTTATTTCATTTTACTATTTTAAGAATGGTAAATGTGAAATGGACTTAGTGTTGGGAGAAAGAGAACTCTGTTGCACTCCCATTCAGTTCCAGTGGGCTGGCTCTCACTGGTCAGTTCTCAGCACCTCAGTGCTGGCTAGGCCCTGCTGCTCTCCCTGCTAATGGGGCTTGAGGCCTGCTACCACCCCAGCAGATCCATTTTTTTGACAGGTCAGAACCATATGCACATAATTACTCCCACCCATAACTCAGCCAGAGACAGAAGAAAAGTGACATTCCAGAAGAGGAGAAATTCCTCTATTCCCTATGGTTTTTCAGGGCTTACAGGCAAATGAGGGAACTTCATTTGGGTATCGGGTAGAGGCAGCTAGATTTTCTTGCCACTGCGGTAGGAATTCCCGTTTACATTCCCATGTAAACTGCCAGAACATCTAAGCACAAGGTGGCATTGTCACTCTCCTCCCGACCAGTGCTCCTATTAACATGTCACTTGAACGACCCATTTCTTCATACTCTCCCCCGCCCCTTTGATATACTGGACATGTGTCAGAAAAATCAGAGACCGTCCATATCTTATCTCACATTAGCAAGAGTCATGTAGAAATGTCCCTTCATTACCAGGACACTCATGTCAAAAAGAATCGACTTATTGTCACAGTTTCTAACCTAACAGTGTTAATGGAGCCTTAGACATTCTTTCTCTTCATTTGTTTCTTAGATGCCTATCAAGGAGACAGTTGGAAGAGAGTTTCCAAGCTCTGGGGAGCCCTGGGCATGTGTATTCAATGACAGCACTCTAGGCTGCTTATTATACAGGGATGTGGGGCCAGGATGGAGAATTGAGGTGGAGGGAAAGCATGTGCTTTTGGCGCCATGCCAGGGTGGCGCGTGACTCTGAAGCAAGTCTTAAGCCTCTAAGGATAACTGTTGTCTCTCTGTCTCCTGTGCTCTCCAGCCAAATTTTCTAGCACTGCCTGACAAATATATTTACCTTGTGCAGGCAGGCTTCAAGATCATTCCCGGCAGAGCTGAAAATATTTTTCTCTCTTAGTTCATGCTTGTATTTCACTATTCCTCATCTCCTGTGTCTAAAGAGAGAAAAGAGGAAATCTTTGGCTAGAGAATTTTCAGGGTTCTTTAGAAAGTCCTTGATGCTGGAGACTTTTAGGTTAGGATTGATCCTGAGGAACAAGCAGTCTGCCAGCATGTTATCAGCCATCCAGTGCTGATCAATTGTAATGGGATGATGGGTTTATATTAGTGTATAAAGCAATAAGCTGTTTCCCCCTGAAACTTACACCAAGGCTGCCCTAACAGCAGGAAGCTAGTAGAAGTTTACTAGGAAAAGCCCATGTAAATCCTACAGTAACTCTGTCCCGTGTGGATCTCCCATCTGTCTTTCTCTTACAACAAAACATGCTCCATAGGTCTTAGTCCTGATAAACCCATTTAGAGGTGGCTGAACCTGTTCCAATGTGGTTCAGGAGGTAGGACAGCCAATTGTATGTGAAGTCCTCTCCTAGGCATCTGTGGGTATATTTGGTGCTTGGCATGTACACCTCCTGGGTAGGGACAGAGGGCTAATATCTAGCCTTTAACCCTTCGGCTGGCAGCATGCATAATCCCTTCTTCCCAGCCTCTGAGAGCTAGAGCAACCAGTATTCAACCTCCCTAATATTGTGACCCTTAAATATCGTTCCTCATGTTGTAGTGACCCCCAACCATAAAATTATTTTTATTGCTACTTTACAACTATAATTTTTCTACTGTTATGGGTCAGTCATGTATATTTTCTGATTGTCTTAGGTGACCCCTGTGGAAGGATTGTTTGACCACAAAGGGACCACCACTCTCAGGTTTAGAACCATGGAGCTAGTGCACGGGTTCATGATCAAAGCTCAGACAACTGGGAATTCATTCCTGGGCCTTTGGCATGTGAGCAGAATAAACATATGGAGGACATTTTTATGATAATCACATCTTGTGGCAGTGGCAGAATTTTCTATGGTGAAAGCTTTGGAATTGGCAGTGGCTGTATTCGTTCTGTGTTACTCTTTCACAAGTATGGGTGAGTCCCAGAATGTTGCTTATTTTTCAGCCTTTGGGATAATACTTTGAATACTGGATTAGTTTCTCAAAGTACCTTTCCACACATGTTAGCTCTGCCTACTTAATGCACCTTACAAAGGAGAAAGAATGTGGTCTAGCAAGCCTGAGACCTACTCTAATCTTCACTGGTAAATGACAAGGCTGAGAAATGAAGTGATTTCTTGAGGTCCCTGGACAGGGCCCATGTTGTACCCACTTAACTAGGACCTGCCAGAGAACCTGGGAGAGGACAGTCTCAAAGTTATTTGGACTCCACTGACAGGTTACAAAATATGGTCATCTCCATTTGGTGAGTGGCAGATAGTGTCCCACTTCACAATAGATATTTCCAGTATAAACAGTATAGTTACTTTTCAGGAATTTGGGTTCAAACCTGGGCCCAACCACA
The DNA here is from genome assembly GCA_004025045.1 of Sigmodon hispidus. NCBI lineage: Eukaryota > Metazoa > Chordata > Mammalia > Rodentia > Cricetidae > Sigmodon > Sigmodon hispidus. The sequence continues at coordinate 23,231 of PVIH01003983.1, read as the reverse complement.
ACTAGACTCAGACCTATTTTTCTGTCCAGAAAAGAATATCTCCTCTCAATGTTCTCAAATGGGACCATAGCCTGGAAAACACTGTGAAAAATAGAAATTGTGGTCAGAAGTTTCTGACCTGGCCTATCCCTGAGGTCTGAACCCACAGTCTCATAGCAACTTAATCTCAAAGAAATTATATTATTTCTTTGAGGCTTACATTAATTACAAGCTATTTGGTGGATGGTTCAGGTTTATTATTTGTTAATTCTTATACTTTTAAGTTCATTCGTATTCCTATTTATGTTTAACTATGTGGCTTTGTACCTGTTCTCAGAGCAGCATTCTTATCCTGATTCCTCTGTGTCTCACTGTTGTCTGCTTCTCTGTTTTTCCACTTTCCAGAATTCTCCTAACATTTGCCTCTTCTCTACTTCCTGTCTAACTACTTGACCAATCAGCATTTTATTCAACCAATATTTACAGTGACAAATGTTGAAAGTATATAAGAACATAGTCCCACAGTACAAGATAGAAAAGAGAAAATAGAATGCCATTTATTTGACTTATTTATTCCTTGGGCAACACACAAAGGATGATTGCTCTGTGCCAATAGTATATAAGGCTGCCTGTATTTATCACATTCATACTAACAGTTGTTTCCTATGTGATACAGATAATATTGTGTCTTTAGGTTTATGAATGAGGAACCTGAAATGGAGGAGGCTGAGTTTCTTGTACCAGATTAATACTTACTAAGCAACAGCACAACATTCATATGACATTGGTCTGTGTTCCAAGGCAATACACCATAACAATGAGACTTGGCATTTGGGTCTAGGGTCCCTTCATGATGATGATAGTTTTTTAGTGCATCTTGTTAAAAACAAAAATGGTATAGAATCATATGGGTCATTTTAAGATCATGGGCTTGAAAAAGATAATTCTTACACTACTATTTTTATTTATTTTTTTGTGAGAGAAGTTTAAATTTGGAAAAGTTGGCACAGAGTGTTAATGTGCTAACATCAAATGAATTCCATGGATTTTCTACTCATTAAGGCCCATTTCCCTGCCCATAATTCACCTCAGCTTGGTTATACTTCTCTAGGGTATGCTAATAAAAGGAGAAAAAACAAGGAAGCCAGCCAGAAAGAGGTGTTTTTTGGCTGCAAAAATCAACTTACACCTACCAACAAAGTGAAACAGAATGACCTTGCCAAACAGTAAATATCAAGTTCATTGCTTAAGCCCCAGAAGAAAACATATTAAGTAATTTATGATAGCTTTTTGAGTCCATGGTCACCTGATTCTACTTGGCTCTGAGTATTGGGACTTTTCAGCCATTGGAAGGTGAGTCAAAGAAACAATGGCATTTCACACCTCGGCTAAAGTACTAAAAATGAGAAAATGTGTGCTTCTTTGGGGCTAGTGACACGTGCATTTATCTGTCTAATTTATGTGTTACTAAGATTCTCCTGTGTCCTGAGAACTAGACAGGTAAACTTGAAATGGACCTTTCTTGTAGAACTTACTTTGCATGCAAGGATGTTAAAGAAAATTAACATGTTCAACAATAATCTCAGTGAGTATCTTAAAGAAATTAGGTATTGAGATGGAGAGTGACAGGTATGAAGAAAGTCATAGGGAGTAACTGTCCCTGTGGCTGGACATTAAAAGCAAGCATACAAAAAAAGTCTAGGATGGAGGAATATGAATCCTGGGGAAGGGGTCAGAGATAGTGGGTAATGAGATCTGTGGGCCAGAGTTCAGATAGAATGGGAGAAGGAACGAACAGGCTGTGGGGCATTGCTTAGCTGGTAAACGTGAGTACCTGAGTGCTATTCCCAGAGCCCATGCTAAGAGGACTAGAGAAGTAGATGTGGGTTATGATCCTAGTACTTGGGAGCCAGAGTCGGGTGAATCCCTGGGGATCTCAGGCTGACTATTTACCTAAAGTGTTGCTTCAGATCAGTGAGAAACCTGTTTCAAAAAGAGAGGGGGGGGGAGAGGGAAGGTGGGTTATAATCAGTGACTGAAAGAATGTAGTGACTGAAAACCTTTATCCTACACACACACACACACACACACACACAGAGAGAGAGAGAGAGAGAGAGAGAGAGAGAGAGAGAGAGAGAGAGAGAGAGAGAGAGAGAGAATGAATTAGGAATGATCTTAGGTCAGGGTTCACTCCTGAGATAATGAGGAGCACTGGAGGGGATTCATCAGGACTGCTAACATGTCTGATGGACACAGATTCAGCAGAGGATGGTTTGGTGTTGCCTATGAGTAGCAGAACAGAGAAGAGTTAGAGGCTGTTAGCCAGACCTTAGTGACAGCATGCCTGCTGGACAGCAGAAGGGTGGGAAGAGCATTCTACCACAGTTGCTCATTTGGATTCTTGTGGAACTTCTTAGAAGCACTGCTGTCTGGGGTTGGTCCCAGATGTTTTTACTGACTGGCTCTGGGACAGTTCCCTTTTAGGAAAAATGGCAGGCGACTGTGATGCAGAGCCAGGAAGAAAGCCCCGCGCTAATAGTGTTTTCCACGCTTGCTGTTTCTCTGGGTTGTCTGTGATGTCTGTTGTAAGTTGTGCTTCATGGATGGAGACACTAAGACCATGGAAGGAGACTAACATTTAAAGTCACACAAGTCGTAAGCAGAAACCACAGCACAGCACTCTTTATTAAGCTCCTAAGACCAACAACTAAGTTACTGCTTTTAAAAGTCTACATGCAGAGGCTGCAGAGGTGGCTCAGTGTGCTAATAGATTTTATATTTCAGCATGTGTACTGCTATTGCAGAGGATCAGCTCCCAGAACACATGACAGGTGGCTCTCATCCTCCTGGAACACCAGCTTCAGGGGACCTGACACCCTGTTCTGTCCCCCCCCCCTCACACACACTGCAACTGTACTCACATCTGCACAGACTCACACACAGGTACATAACAGGTAATTCAAAAATAATAAAGATATGTCTTCAGAAGAACCTAAATCTAGTCAAAAGTAAGCAGATTGAGAATTTAGAGAAACAGTAGACATTTCTGGCTGGGGAGTGGAATATTGAGATACTGTCATGGCATCATTTAGGATGATGGATCAGCTGGTGTAGACTGTAAAGGGGTAATAGGACTATTGGATTCCACATTGTGCTGGGACAGCTCGGGGAGGCAGTAGGGTAAATGTGGGCATGAAGAAAGGATGATGGCATTGTGGACAAATGATCTGGTGGTGCCTGCGGCTTTTGGTTGTTTGGCATCCATTTTAAAGTTTTATTGAAGGATATTTGTCTGCTGGCTATGCTACAAAGGTGATCAGGACTGGACTATGCTGATTTTTAGCCAGGTTTTATATCCTTCCTTATGATTCTAAGACACATTCATGTCTACAATTTCACTGTTTCTTAAAGGCTTTCTAAATAGTTCCCACTGCTTTCTCCAGGTCATTCTTGTTTCTGTAGCATACTGGGACCATCTAAAGAAGGAGAGTAGGGTGTTTAATTTCCTGCTTCAGGTTAAATGTGTACACTCTTCCCTCATCCAGTGCCAGTCTCTCTCCTCCATCATCCAGCACTGATCTCTTCACATGTCCTTGTGAAAACTGGGTTCTTCACATAGTTCACATGAATGCCAAGAAGGAGAGACACTCGATATTTGAGAAAGAATATTCTTTTAGTCTGTTCCACTTTTCACAGTGAGAGGATTCTTTCCCAGGTAGAAATTACTAAATTCTCTTGCTCACAGTTATTTTGTGAATTTCAGTTGGCTGCAGAATAGTGATAAACACTTGGAGACATGAAGCTTAATTAACAGGACTCAGTTTCACCTTCTGCTACCTTTTACATCTATACTCCAGACACACACATGTATTTTCAGTGTGCAGCATAGCCTTGGTGTTTGTATTAGGCTTTGGGTTTAGTGTGAGCCATAGCACTGCCAAAATAAAATAAATAACAATTGGACATGGGCTGGGGATTTGGATCTGTTGTATGGAACACTTATCTAACAGGTACAGACCCTGAGAGCAATGCCAAACAGCACAAGAAACACCCCGACATACACATACCTGCAAAACAGGTATATATGAATATCACTGGGCCTAGATCCTTTGCACACACACACACACACACACACACACACACACACACACAAATTCACTGAAAAGAATTGCCATTTTCTACTTTACTTAGCTGCTTTAAATTTCAGAATAGATTCATTTCTCCCTATTGGCCGTCTTTGACCTCCTGGATACCCCTCTTTCTTTCTGCAGACTAAAAGCTCAAAAATAGGCCTCTGTCTGTTTTCAATTCATCATATTGTCCTCAGCAAAATGTTTGGTTCATAATTATATAACAAATCCAGAAACAGTAATTGTTGCTGGGCTACTTCCTTCCTTCTTAGGAACCTACCTCTCAAGTTGTTACAGACAAGCTGAGAAAGAAGAATGTAGCAGAACCACAGCTCCTGTGTCTGGATTCGTTGCATAAGTTTAGGGAAATGACACACTCTGTAATGGCTGCACTGCTAACGACGCTGAGTTAGAGTAAAGACCTAAGCTGTTTATTCCGCAAATCAGCACTAGTAACTATGATACTATCCTCCTGTGCACAGTAGGGCTTCAATGAATCTTTTCTAAATGAAGAATTGGATGAAAGTCTAAATGAGGTTGGGGTTCAGACATCAACCCCGAATGCTCCTCTGTGCACTGGCCCTCTCTGTGGCCTGTGTCAACAGGGGTAGCGGAGACTGGCAAGCGCTTGACACCAGTGACTGTGGCTCCTGGGATGGATGACTTAAAGGCCATGTCTGGACTCTGTTCTTGAGTCTTGAAACCTTTAAACAAGAAATGGACGCGGCATAGAGTTTATTTATTACCTAGATCACATGGGAATTCACAAGGGTTTGTAGGAGATGGAGTAAAAGGCATCAGAAAGCAGCTGGCCCAGCCAGCTCACAGGAAGCTGTAGGCCTTTCTTTGCTGATCACTTTCAGTATCACGTGAGGTGGGATTTGGGGGATAATTATCCACAATCACTTCCTTCTTGGGATCCATTCCTTATTAGCAGTCTGCATGCCTGCTGGAGAAACCCCAGTTAACTGCCCCGCTTTCTCCGTGAAGTGAGATGAAAAGTCTCTTTGCATTAATACCTCTGAAATGGTGCCGTAACCCAAGCCGCAGCAAACTGCTCACCGGGGATCCCAAGCCTTGCAAACTAGACTGTCTAAGCCTGCATGAAAAATGCAGACCTGCCCCTCTGCTGCTAGTTAAGCCGGCTGGAACTTTAATGCATGCCTCCTAAAGCATTTTAGGCCCAAACCTCCAAGCCCAGGCCCCTACCCCCAACCCACAAAGCTGCCACCAGGGTCCTCCGGTGCCTCCTAAACACTTGGCTCTGGCACTTGGGACATTTTATTGAGGCAGCTTTACTGGAAGGATCCAATTACAGGGTATGGCAAGTTAGATTCAGTGCCCCGGTTAACAATGCTGCAGAGAACACTGAGGCTCCTTTATCCCTTTCGGGTCTGAAGGGAATGAGCAGAGGTAATGGCTAACAGCCCCCAAGATGGCGGCTGCTTCTGGACATGAACACTCCATTGGGTTTTTAAAAATCCTTCTATTTTTATTCATGTGTAAAAAGTAATACATCATAGTTGTTGGGGGAGGGTGAGTCACGCAATAGGAAGTCGGAAGAATAAAACTTAGTCTCTCCCCTTCGACTCCTAAAATCCCACACACTTCCCCTGAGGTAGACACTTTCCAGTTTGTTGTATATCCTTCCAGATTTTTCTTTATTGTACTTATAAAAAAGATCATATCATAGTTAAATGTTTTCTGGCCAATTTTTTCTGCAACATAATTTTTTTCCTTAGCCGTCTGCACGGTGGATATTTTCACCATCTATCAATAAATCCTTATTCTTTCTGACTCATATGTTACAGTTTCTAGTATGTCTGTGTGGCTGTCTTAGCCACTTCTCCTGTTGACACAAAATTAGGATGTTTCCAAATGCTTTTCTGTCACTGTCCTACTTTCTTTTCCTATTGCTGGAATCAAACACCTGTCAAAAGCAGCTTAAGGAAAGAAGGGTTTCTTTTATAGCATGGACCTACCTGAAACCTATCTCCCAGGTAATTCCAGATTCTGTCAAATTAACAATTAACACTAAACTTAATAGTCATGAATATGCAGCAATAAGAACCTCTGACATGGCTTTGTGTATACTATGCATAGGTTGAAGAATATTTTGTTTCTTTTCTATGTGTGGGTTTTCTCTTTCTCTCTCTCTCTCTCTCTCTCTCTCTCTCTCTCTCTCTCTCTCTCTCTCTCTCTCTCTCTCTTTCTTTCTTTTGAGACAGAGCCTAACTACACAGCCCAAGTTGTACTTATAGCTCAGACTGGCTCCAGACTCATGGAAATCCTCCTTCTTTGGCCTCTAAAGTGCTAGTAATAGATGTGTACTATCACTACCCCTGGAAAGGAATTTATATGGGTAAAATTATCAGAGTGATCAATGATGCTAGGGTTCTGAGACATCCAAGTTTAACCTTCCCTGTAGCCTTGACAAACCTTAGGACATGTTTAAGATTTAAGAATATAATGCCATAATCACACAACATACAGCTACATATTTCTTTCTGATTCTCTTTCACGTAATCAGTTCAACTACCAGCATGCAGATAATCATGCTCTCAGCTTCATAAGCATTATGTCAGAACTTTTTATGTAGAATAAAACAGTTGTGAATGTACTCATTTTTCTTCATCTTATAATTATATACTGTTGTGTTTTTCTGTGTTCTCTTATGAATATATCTGACATATATTTCTATATAAGCAAACTGAGAACTATTTTATATTTATAAAAACTAATCAATAAATTTTCTTTACCAAAGAAGTTTCCTGTTCATGGAAAATGCAAGGGCAAAGCCTAGAGGGCCTGGAATTTCCTCACATGCGCTTTGTGCCCAACCTATCTTCCTGCTAGGTTCCTGTTGCTTTAGCTCCTTGCATTGGAATGATACATAGTTTATAAATGATGAATCAGGGTTGATACATTGTGTTTAGAGCTCATAGTGTAACAAGCTTTTTCTTTGTTTCTACATTTATAAGTTTAGATAAACATAAGATAACATGTATATTCCCTTGTATAATATCTTGTCTAGTACAATCATCTTGTCTTCATAAGAATCATGTTCCAATTACTCTTTGCTTATAGCCCTTCAAACTGGATTATTTCTCTTAGGAGTATGGATATAAAGGTTTTCCTTGTGTTTTGTGATTTGAAAATATCATCTTGTGGATGATGTATACATGGGTACACAGGCCACAGCACATGTATGGAGGTCAGAGGGCATTTTATGAGTTGATTCTCTTTTGTCTTTAAGTGAGTTGTGGGAAATGGGCTAATGTAACAGGCAAGCACATTTATCCACTGAGCTCTCTTCCTGACTCTGAGATCTATTTTTCTTTGTATCCACCAAATAATGTTCTGTTGTAGGGACATACCACAGCTTTCACTCAACTATAGAAGCACTAAGAAAAAACTTAGTAACTTCTAACTTTTGGCAATTATGAGTAAACATGCTGTAAATACCCATTAGAAGAATTCTGTGCAGATGTAATATTTCAAGAATCTGGATAAATTTGAAGGAATGAATTATTACATTATATGTAAAATAGTGGGGTTTTTTGGTAAGAAATCAGTTAACTAATATCTAAAGGGTTTTGGAATGCACCATGTTATAGTCTACCAGCAATGAACAAACTTCCCTTTGCTCCACATCCTCACTAGCATTTTAATGCCATTTTAAAAGGGTCATGCTGTTAAAGTCAATGTTGAATTAGCACTTCTACTGACATGGCTTTGACCATCTTTTCATATGCATGACCCTTGGAGAACTATTTTTCAAGTCATGGATCTGTGTTTTTACTTGATGTGGTTGTTCAAAGACTTAGGTGATTTTGATACATATCCCTTATCAAATATGTTTGGTGCATATTTTCTCCCAGTGTATGAATTTATCTTTACTTGAAAATTTTACTTTTTAATGTATACTAAGTGGCTAATTGAAAATTTCCATCTGGACCTACAACAATCTCCCTACATGAACCAAATCTTATGTAACAAAATCCTAGCATCAGGTGTGAGAAGCCCTCTTTTGAGCTGGTGTCAGGAGGCTCCCAAAACATTATTGCCCTTGCCTAACCCCAGAGGTGTAAGTAAGTACCTATTTTTGAGGACACCTTGCACTTTAGAAGATGGACCCAGGGACTTCGGAGCTGACAGTGATCTAAATGCCTCTTCCCTAAGGAATAGCTTTCAATGTGCCAGAAGGTGCCATGCAAATTTCCCATAGAGGGAAGAAACCAGTGGTCCTATCCAGCTATAAATGCCTATGAACCACCACAATGATGAGCATGGCATAATAATCCTAAGAGTGCTATAGTGGTACATGTATCTTGGTACAACCGCTCTGTAAATTGCACTTGAGACACACTCAACAACAGGGTAATCATGCATGGTACTGGAAACCTAGTCAACTACCAAGCCAATAAAGTCATGGATCTTTCAGAAGAATCTACAACTGCTTCTTTCTACATGAGCTTAATTTCTAACTACATTCTAAATCTTTGTCTTTATACTGACAGATAAATGTAGTCCTCACCATGAATTAAGGAATTTCTCTTTGAAGCAGATGAAGACCATTACAGAAAACCAAAACCAGTAAGAAAAAGACAGAGCTGTGGAGTCCAGTCCCCGTAGATCCACTTGTAATACAACTGCGAAGGCTCAGGGGTCATCGCAGACGAGGGTAGAAATATTGTAAGAGCCAATAGAACAGGGAGTGTGCTCTGAGACTGATTTTATTTTTAAAATACCTTTTTATAGAGCCTAAAGTTTCAAACTTAATAAGATCCAATTTAACCAACATTTAAAATTAGATTGTGATTTTTCTGAAAATCATAACCAGACCAAAAGTTGCCTTGTTTTCTACTGTTAATTGTCTAGATATTTTCCCAGTTTTGCAGTTCACTTTTTGGTCTGACCCATTTTGAATTAATTTTTCTGAAATACATGGAGTATATTTCCACTTCTGGTGTCTTTTTCATGTTCAGTTTTCTCACTTCTTACTGTTTGCTAAAAGAATGTTTTTTTGTCACCGGATTGTTTTTTCTTCTTTGTCAGAGATGTGTTGTGCAGTTCTACTTTGGGATTTTCCATTGGTTTAATTTGTCTCTTTCTCATCAATACCTACTCTCTTTATCAGTCTAAATAGTGACTGCCAGTGTTGTAGTGATACTTTAGGATTCTTTGTTTTTCTATATAACTTTAGAATAACTTTTGCTCTCCACAGGGCCAAAGAGTTAGGGGGATTGATTATGTTGAATCTCTACATCATCCTGAGAACTGACATTGCAAAAATATTCAGTCTTTATATATATGTGTGTGTGTGTGTGTGTGTGTATAAATTATTTCTATAGTTATTTGTTTTTTCCTTGACTTTCTATCAGTTATAAGGTTTTAGCTAGATCTTGTACACACTTTACTATGTTAGTGACTGCACCTTTGATTTTCACCCAATAAGTAAATGTTATGTATTAATTTTTAGACTCTCATTGTTCCTTGCTGCTTTGTAAGAAACACTATTTTACAATTTCTTGGTAACTTTTAGATAGTTTATATTGGCTTTCTACATTGAAAGTCAAGCATTTCCCAAAAGAGAATCTGTTTTCTTTCTTCTTTACTAACCTACATATCTTGTATTTGCTTTTTTATTTATTTGTCTTATTGCATCAGCTGGACTTCCAATACAATCTTGAACAGTCATAGTGTTCTCATCTTAATGAACCTTCCACAGAATAATATGTTGAAACTCCTTAAATGTGCAAATATTAAACACATGCCCTTTGGGAAGTGATAGGAATATGAGAGTTTTGATTCATGAGCAGGATCGTTGTTTTTATGAAGAAAGGTGTAAGGCCTTGCCTCTCCTTCTGCCTTGTGAAGACACAGCAACAAAGTATTACTTATGGAGGAAGAACTTGGTGCAACCTGATTAAAATCGGGAATGAGACAGGGCTGTCCGCTATCCCTACTCTTTTCAATAGAAAGCTTGATGCACCTGCTGGAGCAATAGAACAAGAGAAGAGAATTAAAGACCTACAAATTAGGAATGAAGAAGTCAAATTATCCACTTTTGAAGTGACATAATAGTAAACATAGAAGATGCTAAAAATTCTACCAGAAAACTTTAGAAATAATTAAGAAAAAAGAACAACAAGGAGGCAGGATATGAAATCACTTTACAAAAAGCACAGCCTTTTTGTAGACCAACATGCTAAGAAAGAGACTGTAGCCTACTTCCATTTATAGTAGCTTCAAATATAATTAAATATCTTGGGACAGATTTAACCAAGGAGATATGAGACCTCTGTAGTGAAAGAAAAAGGATGAGAAAAACATTAGAAGGTGCTGTTCATTGATTAGCAGAATTAATATTGTGAAAATGATCATCCACTCAAAATCAATTTACAAACTCAACAAAATTTCAATAAATTACCCACAACATTCTTTAGAGAAATGGAAAAATACATTATAATATTCACATGGAGCCAGAGAAGATCCCAGATAATAAAAGCAATTGTGAACCAAAAGAACATTCCAGGTTTCAAGGTTCATCACAAAACCTTGATAATCAAAACAGCGTGGTGCTACCACAAAAGATAGACATGTAGGCCAGTGGGAAAAATAAGAGACCCAAACATGAATACATTTAATTACAGCCATCTGGTGACTGAGGCAGATGCTACAGTACTATGTACTAAGCAAAGCTCTCATCAGATACAGAATCCTTTAGCACTATGACCTTGAACATACCTGCCTTCAGTTAATGAACAATAAATTTCTGTTGTTTATAAATTACTTGGCCTGAAAACAAATAAAGTGGGTACCTCTCCTTTGTTCCTATATTGTGAGGAAAGGGTCTAGAAAATCATTACATGTATCATAACAGCTCATTCCTTACACATCTTTACAGAATGAAGAAATTCCCTCTAAATGTGGCTTACTGTGAGACTTTGTTGTGCTTTGCAGCTGGTTTTGACAAATGTGTATTCTGAATTCATTGATATGATCACTTGAGTTCCTTCCTTAGTCTGTTGTTTTGATTCATTTCATGAATTGATTTTTCCAATGTGAAATCAGTTTGGGGTATGTAATAACAAAAATATTTTTTCTTGGTCACAGCAAATGATTTTTTCTGTGTATTATCAGATCAGATTTGCTAATAATTCATTTCACATCTTCTCTTTTTTTGTTTTACCAGGCTAGAGGCTTATGATTACAATTTATCTTTCCAAGTACTAGCTCTTGTTTTTGTTTATTCTGTTTATAATTTCATATATTTCTGTTCTAAATGTCTGTCTACTTTGGCTTCCTTCTTGTTTTCTAAAGTCAAAACTTGGATTATTAGCTTTGGATCTTATCTTTTTATAATATAGGTAGTAACTATAAATCATCTGTTCAGCACTGCCTTCGCTAGATGCCACCGATTTTGACAAGCCATATTTTCATTTAGCTTTGAATATGTAAAAATTCTCTTAATGCTTCTTGCCTGACCTATGTGTTACTTGGAAGTGTTGCTTAATGCCTATAAATATTTGGGTATTTTCAGTCTGTCTTCCTGTAATTGACTTCTATCTTAATTCCATTGTGATGGAGAGCATTCTTTCTCTGTGTGATTTTTATTCTTTTAAATTTGCCAAGTTGTGTTTTATGGTCCATAATGTGGTCTATCTTGGTGACTGTTCCGTGTGAGCTTGAGAAGAATGTAGATTCTGCTGGTGTTGGATGAAGTGTTCTATAAATGTCAATTAGGTCCTGTTGATTGATGATGTTGCTTGGTTTGGCACTACCCTGGCAGATTTTCTGTCTGCTGGATATGTCAATTATTGGGGGTGGCAGTGTTGAAGTCTCCAACTACAGGAGGAGATTCATCTCATCTATTTCCTTGAGTTTATATCATCTGATCTGACATTGTTAGGTATATATACATTAGAATCACCACACCTAGCTGAACTCTCTCTTTGGCCCTCTACAGTGTCTTTTTTTCTTCTCTCTCTTATTATTGTTCTTTTCCTGAATATTCTGTTTTTTAAAGTCAATACCAATCCTCTTTGACAGGCTGTGGAATGTAAATTGAAGATAACTCAAGTGAAAAATATATTTAGTAGGTTTAATGTATCAGGAATCTTAGCCTAGACTATCTTAAATGTGTTCAGATCCTTAATACCACCCTATAGTTGGGTATATACAATTTAATGGAAAGCTTGTTTTATAATAAATGATGTATATCTCATACAATCAATTAATTATCATCCAAGAGTGAAAACCAGAATAGCAAGATGGATAGGCTTCCTGTCATCTTACAATAAAAACATCATAAGTCTCACATTATAAGTGGGGGGAATGTTTATGCAGTGACCTCTGCTCTCTTGTGACTAGTATTAATACAATACATTTTCTCTCTATCTTTTAAACAATTATTCTGTGTCTTCTTATTTAGGATGAGTGTTTATAGGTACTGTATGATTTGGTATTGTTTTTGTAGTCCACGGTGACAGTCTTTGTCTTTTAATCTGCGTATTTAGAACATTCACATTTAAAGAGACCATTGTTGTGGTTTTACTTATACTGACAATATTTGTGACTCTTTTAGGGTTAGGGTTAGTCATTGTCCACATGGTTTTACATTTATTTTCTCTGTCTTTTCTATTTTTCTGGGTCTTGAATATTTTATCATTACACACACACCCTTAATATATCCATTGTACTTGTTTATAAACTGTCAGCTGGATTTAGTTTTCTATTTCTGTAGTCCAAATACTTGGGAAGCAGAGGGCTTACTTTTGATTTTTATGAGAACCAAGGGAAGCAGCAATAGCCTATAGTGTTTTGGGAATATCTTTGATTTCCTTGACAAACAGACCAAGGGGAAGTTTCTCACAGGTGTTACATTTATTTCTTTCTTTTTGTCTAGGACTCTTAGTGAAGGTATTATTACAAGTGGTATAACTTCACGTATAACTGTATGCATATGTATGCATACATTCATATGTTCTGTATGTAATTTTAGGTTGGTGTAAATTAATTTGATTAACTACGGCCTTTTAAAATACCCTTGGTGGTATTTATCCCTCCCTCCTCTTCACCTCTTCTGTAGTCTCCTTTCTCCCCATTCCCCAATTAAAGTGGCTCCATCATTTTTCCTCATCTTCCTCTTCAGATTACCTGCATCCTGTTACTCTGTTCTCTAGAGTGTCCCTACCCCACCCCCTTTTATTTTTATGGTTTCTATGGTTGCTCTAGGTTTACCTTGAAGTACATTTTTATTTTTCTTATTCAAAGTAGAAAACCAGAAGTGACTCTCAGGCTCTAGTTGTGCTTAGCCTTCCCAAGGTTTGAAATTGTGCCCGGGATGTGAGCAAAATTATAGTATCTTGGACTCTAGATAAGGTAATTGCTGAAGCTATCATATGCTGACATGTGAGCATTCCCTGATGCATCATTTACAGACTAAAGAAGAAAACAATACTGAGTGGAACAAAGGTGATGAAACATCCTCTGGTTTATGTATCACCAGGGAACAAAATCACCTCCTTTTAAAGGGAGAATTTTGTTCATAGACTGAAGGACTGTGCCATCTTATTTATACTATATGGAGTTTGGAGCTCTTTGTGTGTGTGTGTGTGTGTGTGTGTTTTCATGAGAAGTCCTATCATAAAAGCCTTACCATTATTTTAAATGCAATACCTATTTTTTTTTCAGGGGCAGGGCAGGAAGGTACAGGTGTACCATGTGGTTCATTCAGGTAAGTGGTCTGATAGTGGTTATTAATGTATCCCCAAAGGCAAAAAGTTTGGGGAGATACTGACTTGTCCATTTAAAAGGGCAGAGAGTGAATCGTGCTAAGGAAAGTCTTTGTTAATTAAATCTGCTTAATATGGTTTAAAAGCATTAAATATAATAAAATAACAATGCTGTTTCCACAGACCCACTCTTTCTCTACAAAAACACCAAAGCATCATTCAATTTTCCAGATGCACAGACTGGTTTTCAAAGGATGGATTCATATTACTGTGGAAAGCTCCCGAGCAAATAATGTCTCTTTATTGGAAGCAAATGAAGAAAAAGGATCTTCAGGAGAGTAGAAATAGTGTGTGTAATTGTATTAAAATATAGACTCAGCAGTACCGATAGGGGTTCCTGAGAAGAATATCTGGCTGAGTGTGATCAGCTGAGATTAGAACCACCTGACCAGGCAGCCATCCCTGTGAATGAGATGATGAGGATGGAAACCCCCTCAACTTTAGAGTTCACTTGCAAAGTGGATTTAAACAGTTTTTCTGTAGTGTTTGTGTCTTAAAAGCTTTGGTGTTTGGTTATCTGGTGGGAGGAGGGGGAGAAAATTGATTTTATAATCTTGGATAGAAACTGCGACCCATCTTTTTGATCATTTTATGTATTTGGGAAAGTCACCCATTCCCTCTAGTTTTGTCTATCATCTTAAGAAGGATTAAACATTAGTATCAAGTTCATGTGGTTCTGGGGATGATTCAAACACTCAGATGTACCATCTTTTCATTGACCATTTGAGCATACAGTTAGGACACAGTGATGTGAATGACTCTGACATGACAGCTGTCTCTCATAATCCATGGGAGACTGAGTCTATAACACCCCTTATAGACCAACATATGAAGACACCAAAGTTACTTAAAGAAAATAGCCTCATATTTGCATAGAGCCTATATATCTCTTATTATATGTTTTAAAACATGGCTTAAAATACCCAGTATAATCGAAGCACTGTGTAAATAGTTACACTATTTCATTATTTAAGGAGTAAGGACTAGGAAAATAGCTGTAAGGACTCAGTATGAATGCAGCTTTTTTCCCCCAAGTACTTCTCATCTACAGTTGGTAGGCTTTGTAGATATAGAGGGTATAGACAGCCTACTATATAGAACAATAATAGTGGTTTTAATGCCATAATCTCAGGATTTGAACCTTAAGGAACTCCTTGTTAAAAGTAGATATCCTTACTAAACAGTTTCTTCTTGTAGACTAACTGTTCATTGAGACAGTCTCTGAAATACACTTCTTATGTGGAACATTCCAAAAAATGACCTCTGATGGGATGTTGAAAGCAAGCATGTGTTCATCTGTTGGGTTCCTCATTTGTTTAGTAAATAATGCTTGGATTCCTTATGGATCTCAGGCTCTGTTGGGACTAAGAAAACCCTGAAACAAGTGATTATTATTCCTTTGGGAAAATTTAGAACACAGAGTAGTAAAACATATTAATTGAAATAATTCTTGGTATTGTTCATTTTAGTTTTCTTGCCAACTATTTTAGAAATTGTAATATTAATGCTTATTTACCATTTTATCTTCTCTGGCACATTGTGACTTTTCATCCTTTAGTAGTTTACTTCATGGCAAAATATTGATATTGATAAATACAAACACACATTTTTATCTATGAATTATTGTGTGTGTGTGTGTGTGTGTGTGTGTGTGTGTGTGTGTGTGTGTGTGTGTATGTCTGCAGCCTGTTTGTCTGACCCAAGGTTATAGGGACATAGTATTGTATTGGAACTTTAACATTATATTTCACTTTTAAGTTTTGATCTATTTTGAGCCAAAGTATGAGGTCTAATTGCACTTCATTGCCTATGGACAGTATCATTATCCAATTGTCATCCGCTGCCACTCCCTCTAGAGGAACACCTGACTCAGTTTTGATGTTGGGGTGAGGAAACTGGATCTGCCAGGAGTGGATGCTGAACTAAGCCATATTGGGACCTTGGGACCTCCTGCCTTGCTGGGGAGGAGATGGGGAGATGTGGAGAAAAGAGAGCAACTGGAGGGAGTGGGAGGGGGAAGGGACCTTGAACAAAGATATACATGGATAGGAAATGTGACTTTATTCATAATAAAAAAAGATATTATTTTAGTCTACCTTTGTAAGAAATCAATTAACCCCCTGTTCTAGATAGTTTTATGTCAGTTTAAGACAAGCTAGACTTAACTAAAGAAGGGAACCTCAGTTGAGAAAATGCCTCCATAAGATCTGGCTCTAGGGTACTTTCTTGATTAGTGATTGATGGGGAATGCCTTTTCAATGGTGGGTGGTACCATTACTGGGCTGGTGGTCCTGAGTTGTATAAGAATCCAGTCTGAGCAAACCATGAGGAACTAGCCAATTAGGCAGCAATCCTCCATGACATCAGCTCCAGCTCCTGCCCTGTTTGAATTTCTGTCCTCACTTTAGTGAAGAACAGCAATATGGAAGGATAAGTCAAATAAACCTTTCCTCCTGAAGTTGCTTTTGTCATGGGTCATCACAACAATAATAATCCTAACTAAGACACTCTGCATGTATCAATTTTTTCTAGGTTCTTTATTCTGTTCTATTTAGGAATGCTACAATGCTCAGATTACAGGACTTTATATCTTGATCTATCTTTTCTTAATGTTTTTCAATTTTTGAGATTTTAATATAATCAATAATCTCTCCCTTCCTTTCCTACATTCTCTTCCATATATTTCTCCCCTGGTCTCTTTCAAATTCATGGCTTCCTTTTCCTTAACTGTTCTTGCATGTGTGTGTGTGTGTGTGTGTGTATGTGTGTGCACATGCCCATGTATATACATGTATTTTGGGGAAGTCAGTGAACAAACATAGGCTCAAGTCCTCAGGGACATTGCACCAACATCCTCACTGATCCTTTGTCATGTAGCCATCACCAGGATGACATTATAGTTGTAAGTTTCTCTGTCCCACTAGTCTGGTCCCACAGCCATCTAGTCCCAAATAATCACACAAAGGCTTATATTAATCACAAGCTGTTTGACCTTTGGCTCCAGCTTATTACTTACTAACTCTTACTCTTAAACTAACTCATTATTTTTATCCATGTTTAGCCTCATGGCTTGGTACCTTTTTAATACAGCATTCTCATCTTCCTTCATCTATGTCTGGTGGGCCTTTGCTATGCTCTTTCTCTTCCCAGAATTCTCCTTGTCTGGTCACCCCACCTATATTTCCTGTCTGACTAGCTTCTGGCCAATCAGTGTTTTATTAAATGAATATTTATAGTGACAAATATTTATAGTGTACAAGAACATAGTCCCTCAGCAACACACATCATGTTCATTTTTTTTTCAAATGGCTTCTTTGCATGCAAGCTCAGTCTTTATGCTGGTGAGACAAGTACTTTACTGGTGGAACAATTTCCCTAGCCTTTTCTTAATGATTTCTTGTTTGGTTTTACTATATTCTAGAAACAGACATTTCTGATTTGTTTTTGTGATCCATAGGGGTTTCCTTCATAATTCCTAGGATGGTCTGCATTAAAGTACATGGTGACATAGTGTATTCTCCTTTTTAATAAATTGTTCTACTAGAAATACCTAGTGCATTGATATCTGGTCTGCTTTTTGGTCTATCTGTCCTATTAATTAATGAAAAAGCAGTGTTGAAGTCTCCAGATATTGTTTTGAATCTGCATTTTTTCTTTTTGGTTATATTAGTGTTAGAACTTACGAATTGCTGGTATATTTTGAAGTTCTTTGCTTCTGCTTCATTAGGATTTTTGAAACTTCTTAGACAATTGAGCATGATATCTTTATGAATTGCCCTGTTTTTACCCTTAGTAATGTTTCTTTTTCTGAGAGTTATTTTATCTGAGCTTCATAAGCCATTGAAAATATTTTTTTATTGTTTTTTAGTGTATTTTTCTCTTTTCTTTATTTTAACCTGTCTATGGCTTTACATTACTGTTGGTTTCTTATAGGAAGAATTCATTGAATGAGAATTCAATGTGGCATCTGTCTTAGGTTCCTCTGATATTGTGATAAAAAGCAATTTAAGGGGTAAAGGTTTGTTTATCTCACAGTTTCATGTTACAATCTATGCTGGTTAGATTTGTGTCAAGTTGATATGAACTGGAGATAATTGAGAAAATGTTTCCACCAGATTGGTCTGTGGGAAAGGCAGGAGTGTGTTTTCTTGATTGAAGATTGACAATGGAGGGCCCACTTCATAGAAGGGAGTGCCATTTCTGGGCTGGTGGTCTTGGGTACTGTAGAGAGTGCAGGCTGAGCAAACCATGAGGAGCAAGACAGTAAGCAGCATTCCTCCATGGCCTCTGCTTCATTTCTCCTCTCCAAGTTCCATCCTTAAGTCCTTCCCATGACTTCTCTGGGTGATGGACTGTAAGATGAAGTCAACTATTCCTTTTGCTTTTGGTCATGGTATTTTGTCACAGCAATAGAAATGCTAACTAAAGCACAGTCTATCTTTTGGTGGAACTCAAGGCAGTAGGAAACTGAATTAGCTAGTCACATCACATCCATTGTCAAGAGCATAGAAGAGCAAATTCATTTATTTATGCTAATACTCAGCTTGTTTTCTCCATTCTTATATAGTCTGGAATCCCATTACTAGAGAATGGTACCATCTGCACTGGGGAGATTTTCCTATTTAATTAACTAAAATAATAAAATCACACATAGGCATGCCTACAGGCCAACATAATCTGGATAATTCCTTATTCCAATTTCCTTCCTAGGGGATTTTAGATTGTGTCAAGTTCACAGGTAAAATTAACTGTTAGAGTATCTTTGTTTTTTTTTTTTTTCTGTTAGTAATCAAAATCAGGGCTTTGCACATGCTATAGAAGTGCTTCACCATTGAGATATACTCCCAGCTTTTATTTGCCTTTTAAATGGTATATTTAGATGATGTATAGATAATGGGAGTTAAAAATACATCATCTTAATAGAGATATTATTCTTATTTCTTTTTTCAAAAGTAGCAAGATAACTTTATTTAAAGTGGAGCAATATTGGATTAGAGATGGATATACTATCAACATTGACAGTGAGCTATATGATGAGGGTACTCAAGGGCCCGAAGTGACAGCACAGGGCCTCTTTTCTTCTTATTTTTATTACATCTTTGAAAATTTGAAGTATTTTGATCATATTTGATCATATTCACCCTTGCTTTCTCCCAGGTCCACTTGTTATTCCTTACTATTCCCAACTTCTTCTGCCCATAGACTCTTAGTGGATCATCATAGTGGATGTATGCCCTTCCACTGAAGCTGGTTGACTGACTAGGAGCCATACCCTTCAAAAAACTGATCCTCATTATCTCAGGAGCTATTGATTGCCAGTTGCCCCTCAGCTATAGTTGAGATTTTTTGCCTATATAGTCTGCACTCAATGTTGTTAGTGTTTTTTTTTTTTGTTTTGTTTTTGTTTTCCAGCTTGAATTGAATTGGTGCATGTTGTTACAACTATAGTGAGTTTCTATGTGCACCTGTGCTACTGTGGAGAGAAAATATCATTTTGTTGTAGTCATCCACTACTTTTAGCTCTTTCCACTCCTTCTTCCTTGAAGATTCTAACTTCCTTGAAGTTAGGGATAAGAGAGAGTGTAACATGAATCCTAATTGGTCTTATTATAAAAACTTGGAGCCAGATATTAGGGTAAATGCTAGATCAGAGAAGAAGATGAACAAGCCACTGGAGAAACTTTTCACCGCTACTGAATCCTCAGGCCAAAAGGGGAAGATTCTGTCTCTAGTGCGGTGATATATTCCATATATAATAAAATCAGCCTGTTATATCAGAGAACAGGTCCCCCTACAGTCAAGCCAGGAGGGTCAGAGAGTGATAACTCATGCCTTTAATCCCAGCATGAGAAAGACTGAGTGGTGACCTAGCTGTTAATTACATATCTCCAGAGACAGAGATCTTTCTATGTTTCTGTGAGTTCAAGGCCTAACTACCAAATAGTAGTGGTTCACATCTTTAATCCTAACTCTAGAAATATAATACAGAGTTGAACCCAGAAGTGAAACAATTGAACAAAGAAAGTATTTAAAGCAGGTGTAGGAAGACAGAGATTTATTCTGTAGAAGCAACAAGGAGTCAGGCTGAGGGATCTGGAAGATAGCTTTTACCCTGAGAAATTGGCTGGGTGAGATTTGACTGTGGTCTGTTTCTTCTCTCTGATGTTTCAGCCTGGTTTTATTAAATGTAAAACATACCACCACACTCCAGAAATCCTCAAACTGAATAGGAGAAAGAACAGGAAGCATAAGGAAAGGCATAAATTCTTCTCTTCACATTATATTTTTTTCTCTGCCCATCAGTATCACTTATTATTTCAATCTTCCTAGTGCTAGGATTAAAGGTATGTGATCTCAAGTGTTGGAATTGAAGGAGTGTGCCACCACTGCCTCGGTCTGTTTCTCTTTTACACGGGATTAATCTCCTGTAGCCTAGTATGGCCTTGAACTCACAGAGATTAAGACAGATCTCTGCCTCCTGAGTTCTTAGAATTAAAGGTGTATGCCACCACTGCCTGGCTCTAAGGCTAACTATATGGCTAGCTCTGTCCTCTGATCATCAGGCAATCTTTATTTGATTGACAGTGTATCACCACAAGAGTGTGACATAGGTATTCCAGATGGAACTGAGAATTCATCAGTCTCTATTCTCTGTACTTTAAATAGCTGGCGATATCCCTGTTAATTTTCATTTACTGAAGAAGGAAGTTTCTGTGATGAGGATAAAGGTGTGCCAGTTTATGGTTACAAGCCATTAAGAATTGAAATTAGCACTATGTTCATTTAGAAGAATGAACACAACAGCAGTACATTAAAATAGTAGATTCTTCCCAGGGCCATGACCTGTCAAGCTACCCAATAATAGTGTCATGTATGGGTTTGCACTTATGGGTTTTAATTTCAATAGTACTCTTGACATTGGTACCATTATTACACCAGTTGTCTTGTCATGCTGGTTATTATTTTAATTTGCAGAATTCACTCCTAACTAAGGATGATGACTATTTTTTTTTTCTGTAGTAATGTGCATGGAACTTTCTAGCACTATGAAAGACAGCCAGTAGTATAAACATTCCAGGTCAACACTCCTTGAATTCTCCACGTTGTATCATTCCATTAAGTGGTGTATGTTCTGGAGAGTAACCAAGAGCATTGGCATTAGCCTGTGATGTTTGGTGGTATGTGAGACTTCACTAGTCAACAGCTCTAAAAAAGTTAACCTATTCCTCACATTGGCCTTTTGATTTATTAGCCTGCCATAGCTAGTAGGGACTCTGTTGTCCCATTACAAGAAAATTCCATCTAAACTCTTTTTATATAAGTGTGTATATGTATTTTAGGAAGCTTCTACAGAAGTCAATTTTCTTTTCTTTTTATTTATTTATTTTGTATTTATCAGGAAAAACAGTGAAATGAATTTAAAATGCTGATAAGTTAACAATAACTATAAAGAAAATAAAAATCATAAGCATGACTTATCAAGGGTGATAATGCAAATAAGTTTGCTACACATAAAATTACTTTGTGTTCAGCTTTCCCTCTGAATTTTTTTTCTATCCCTGTATATCCTTATTCAAGGTCCCTTCCCCCTCCCACCACATCAGGTCATTTTTTCTTCTCCACAACTCCCCATCACCTCCCTTGGCAGGCAGCAGACAGTCCCATGGTCCCACTGACCCAATAATGCTTAGATCAGTCTCCACTCCTGGCAAATCCAGTTCTGTCATCCCTCCCTCAAGAGTGAGTCAGGTGTTGCTATAGGTGGAGTGGGATCCCAAGGGTCAGTCCAGGGTGTTTCTGATCCCAAGATGTTCAGTGGTTGTGGTCTGCAGCCTGGGCATGCTTGGCTTTTCTCTTGTTTATTTGTTTAGACACCACTAATGAGTGAGTACATCCCCTGCTCATCTCCCTGAGTCTGTGACACCCCGCTCAGGAGAATACTCTCTAAATCCATCCATTTGTCTGAAAACTTCAGGATATCATTTTTTCTCACTGCTGAGTAGTATTCCATTGTGTAGATGTACTACAGTTTGTTAATCCATTCCTCAGTTGAGGGACATCTAGGTTGTTTCCAGGTTCTTGCTATTACAAATAATGCTGCTATGAACATAGTTGAGCTAATACCTTTGGAGTGTGAATGTACCTCTTTAGGGTATACACCCAGAAGTGGTATTGCTGGGTCCTTGGGGAGATTGATTCTCAATTTTCTGAGAAACTGCCATACTGCATTCCAGAGTGGCTGAACAAGCTTACACTCCCATCAACAATGGAGGAGTGTTCCCCTTGCTCCGCATCCTCTCCAACATAGGTTGTCATCTGTGCCTTTTATCTTAGCCAATCTAACAGGTGTTAGGTGGTATCTCAAAGTTGTATTGATTTGCAGTTCTCTGATAGCTAAAGATGAAGAGCATTTTTTCAGGTGCCTTTCAGCCATTCGTAGTTCCTCTGCTGAGAATTCCCTTTTTAGATCTGAACCCCATTTTTTGATTGGGTTATTCAAGGTTTTAGGCTCTAGATTCTTGAGCTCTTTATATATCTTAGAGACAAGTCCTCTATTACTTGTAGGGTTGGTGAAAATCTTTTCCCATTCTGTCAGCTGTCGTTTTGTCCTATTGACAGTCAGGAGATCCCACTTATTGATTGTTGGTCTTAGTGTCTGTGCCACTGGTGTTATATTTAGGAAGTGGTCGCCTGTGCCAATTTGTAGAAGTGTATTTCCCACTTTCTTTTCTATCAAGTTCAAAGTGGCTGGGTTTATGTTGAGGTCTTTGATCCACTTGGATTTCAGTTTTGTGCAGGGTGACAGGCTCGGATCTATTTGCATTTTTCTACACACTTCCATCCAGCTATGCCAACACCATTTGTTAAATATACTATCTTTTTTCCATTGAATGTTTTGGGCTTCTTTGTCAAAGATTAGATGTTTTAGGTTTTTGGGTTAATCTCTGAATCCTCAATTCTATTCCATTGATCCACAAGTCTGTTTTTATGCCAGTACCAGGCTGTTTTTATTACTGTAGCTCTATAGTATAACTTGAAGTCAGAGATGGTGATACCTCCTGAGGTTCTTTTGTTGAGTAAAATTGTTTTGGCAATCCTGGCTTTCCTGTTATTCCAAATGATATTGAGTATTGTTCTTTCAAGGTCCAAAAAATATTGTGTTGGGATTTTGATGGGCAGTGCATTGAATCTGTAGATTGCCTTTGGTAGAATTGCCATTTTTACTATGTTGATCCTACCAATCCAGGAACATGGGAGAGCTTTCCATTTTCTGATATCCTCTTCAATTTCTTTCTTCAGTGATTTAAAATTTTTGTCAAAT
>PVIH01003982.1:134061-149413 GCA_004025045.1 Sigmodon hispidus | reverse complement strand
GAAGAATGGATTAACAAACTGTGGTACATCTACACAATGGAATACTACTCAGCAGTAAGAAAAAATGATATCCTAAAATTCACAGGCAAATGGATGGATTTGGAGAATATCCTCCTGAGCGAAGTATCACAAACTCAGAGACATAAGCAGGGGATGTACTCACTCACTAGTGGTCTCTAAACAAACAAACAAGAAAAAAAGCCAAACATGCCCAAGCTGCAAACCACAACCACTGAACAGCTTGGGATCAGAAACACCCTGGACTGACCCTTCAAACCTCAGTCCATCTATAGGAACACCTGACTCACTCTTGAGGGAGGGGGGACAAAACTGGATTTGGCCGGGAGTGGAGACTGATTCAAGCATTGTTCGGCCAGTGTGACCATAGGACTGTCTGCTCCCTGCCCAGGGAGGGGATGGGGAGTTGCAGAGAAGAAAAATGATCAGATGTGTTGGGAGGGGGAAGAGACTTTCAATAAGGATATGCAGGGATGGAAAAAAAAATTCAGAGGGCAAGCTGAACACAAAGAAAATATATGTGTAGTAATCTTATTTGCATTTCCACCCTTCATAAGCCATGCTTATGATTATTATCCTCTGTATAGTTATTGTTAACTCCGGCATTTTTAAATTCTTTTTACTGTTTTTTTGATAAATACAAAATAAAGAAGGAAAAAAAAGAAAATGATCCCAATGTGCAGATCAGGCTGGTGGATCTGCCAACATTATATGCTACCTGCTGAGTGATACTGCATATAGTGTGTAAAGCATTTATAATAGCAGGGATGCATGAGCAACAGCTAACAAAACCATAGGAGTGAGATTGCTCCAGCTTTTGTGGACCTATATTCCAGCACAGTGTGTCCTGGGCCAACCACTCCTTACTGTTTTATATATGTCTAACCAATTCTTTCTTAGAAGCATGTAAAATTATTTTTTAAAAAAAATTGCTAGAATTCACAGTTGGGTTTGCTGTGGCATCAGGAAAAATGTGGACTTGTATGTTTCTGCAGTGCTAGGGCAGATAATGTATTGAGACTTCAGGGGATGCAATGCAGTTTTCATTAGTTGGTTACTGAGAATCTTTAGGTATCAGTGAAAAGTGGGGCACCTACAGCTGCTTAATTTCCTCAAAGACTCAGGCTTATGTATTAAAGTCTCACCCCAGGGTGGGTCTGGTGGTAAAAGGTCTACCAAGGCATAGAGTCTCAGTGGAGGTGTTTGGGTCCTTAAGGGTGGTGGGACCTCTAAAGCATTGGGCCTTGGAAAATGTCTTTAGGTCATTAAGTGTGGTAGTGTTGTGGCACTCCTGACTCCACATTCCTTTTATTTATCTCCTGGTCATTTGGTATCTGTGACACATTATCTTATCCATAAACTCCCATTATTGTTTTTTATGCTACCATAGACTGATACCCATAGGACAAATCCATGATAGGCTTGAAATGCCCAAACCACAAGCCTCTTCTCTTTGCATATGAACTACTTTCTTTCAGTGGCAAAAGCCTGTCAGACATATTAACTAACATTATGTAGTATTAGAACTCTGCATTTTTCACATCCTACAAAAGCAACTGATGTCTCTGATGCTATTGATACAAGGCCTCCTCATGTTCCACCTAAATCTGGCCTCCATTCAACAGTGTCCTTGTTTGTCTAGTGGGGATTATACATTTCTTATATGACTCTATACCTAGTTATGATAAAAGTTCTAACCCAAAGCCAACATATTCTTTAAAAACAGAAAATAGGCAGTGGAAATGAGAATTATTCATACTGGAATCTGTGAGACATGAATCTAGTGATCACTAGAAGACTGTCCTCTGCTGTGTAGGTGTACCTATTCCAAGTGCAAAAATGAACTTAGTAGAAAGATGCTGTGATGCTGAGAGCATCATCATCATTCTGGTAGCATTTAGATCTATTGTCATCCATCTCTGATGTCCAGTGACATGACCTGCTGATGTTTCTAGTGATGGACATAAATGACATGTCTTTTACATGTCATAGGAATGCAATATCTAAATTTTATAATTGAAATGCCTACCTTTCATTTAGTGCAATTATTTACATACTTGTGTGGCAATTTTTATGTATCTATATAGCAGATTAGACCTGAAACCTGGAGGGACATACTCACACACACACACACACACACACACGCACACACACACACACACACATATATATATATATATATATATATATATATATATATATAAAATACATACTCATGTATATGGAACATACTTATAAATGTATGAAATAGGTACAGACACAGACATATGGAAAATAATAGACCAATATAACAAAAACACATACACACACACACAAAGAGAGAGAGAGAGAGAGAGAGAGAGAGAGAGAGAGAGAGAGAGAGAGAGAGAGAATTAACATATTTATTTTATATATTCCTGTATTCTGAATTTAATTATAGAACTTCAAGGTAGGTTTTAAAGTACTCATAAGTTTTTCTTTTTTTCCCATAGGTTAGCAGAAAACACACAAGTGAGTTACAGCCTGTAGGTATAATATGACCACTGATGACTGTTCTGTACATAAAGACTAACAGTTTTTCAAGATGTAGGTAAAAGCTTTCTCCACCTTTTCATAAAGCTGCCTGTATGAAGACATATTTGACAGTGAGCGTATGTGGCAAGCAATGGTCATAGTTAGGGAACAGCAAGCTAACATTTAAGAACAGCAATGTTTTTAAGGAGTATTCATTTACTTCATTTACTCTCAATTCTGGGGCTTTGAAAAATGAATAACAATGAGGCTGCATGTCAAGGCAATGACCCTTCCATTTTCTTCCTATTTGCCTTTATAGTTTGTCATACTTTATTACTTAACTTTAAAAATAATCAACAAATGTGTGCATCTGCACAAATATTTACATTATTCATATGTTCTTTCATTGCACATTCTTAACTGTTTTCACACTTTTTCACTTATTTTATTAGAGGAATAATGAAATTAAATTATCTTAGAAGACCATCAAAGGAAGTTACAGGGTAGTCCCTGAGCAAAACACCAATCTTAGGAATATTTTAAGGAAAAAATTTGAGCCTAAAACAAAAAAAAAAATCAAAATTTATGCTAACTATACAATTTGAAACTGAAACCAGCACATTCCTGTTTTGCTGCCAGCAATACTGAAAATGCTTTGCCATCAATATCTAAGTGATTTTAGAATAAACAATATCCATTTAGTTATTTGAGCTTAAAATACCTTTCTGTGAAAGACACACCTGTGTGTTAGTAAACTAGGTAATGCTATAGGGCAAGTTGGTTGCTAAGAATTGCTTCAAGATAGTTGCTGACTATGCCTACTGATCAAAGCCTTGGTGGGATAAACTATGCAAATCTGTTTTGCAATATGTTCATCAAGATCATTAAAACCAGGCTCTGATATTTTATAAATATCCCACTTAACATTGGCTTCCTGAACAATTCTAAGAAAGGAAACCATGCTGGAGTGCAGTAAGTTTAATATGATCAGCTTTGTTCTTTGAAAAAGTCTGAGTTCAGTTTGTTAGTGGACTGACTGGTCTAGATGTGTGATGGGTTTGACTCAGTCTAAAGACACTGCCTTTATTAGAATCTAAACTTTAGCCTCAACAGATAGAATGAACTTACACTGACTTCTCTCCCTCATGTAATCTACTTCTTTCATGCTATCTGACCACAAAAGCCTGGACTGAGCATGTGAA
The DNA here is from genome assembly GCA_004025045.1 of Sigmodon hispidus. Taxonomy (NCBI): domain Eukaryota; kingdom Metazoa; phylum Chordata; class Mammalia; order Rodentia; family Cricetidae; genus Sigmodon; species Sigmodon hispidus. Next base: position 145,700 of record PVIH01003982.1, on the reverse strand, counting down.
CCTGAAATTGAAATCTCCCATGAGACTTCAGCACCCTCATGTTATGTTCAATATCTTAACAATAGCTACTTCTCACTGAACAGTTCTTGTTCATTGTTAACAACAAGTACGAGAGAATGAAACCCATCTGGCCAGATGCCCCATGGATTTCTCCACTATATAACTGTGGCCTAACAACCTGGCCATTCTTAACAGTTACTATTTACTACTTCTTTGAAGCAATTCATCACTGAGGACTTAGATCTTCTGACTAAGTGGGACAGTTGCCCTTTGGTTACAATGGTAATTCAATAAAGGATAGAATGAGTTCAGAATGATGGTTTTAAAGCAAGCCTTTGAAGAACCATGAAGTAAACATGACTTAATAGATCATGCATTAATAATTCAAACTTAAGGGTGCTGGCCCTAAATAAATAAATAAATAAATAAATAAATAAATAAATAAATACATACATAAAATTGTTATGGTATGATGATTTACTATCCAATAGAAAATTCCTTTTCCTAACTTTATATGTACTAAAAGCAGGAAGCAGAATATTAAGATGTATGTTATCAGAAAAATATTATCTACTTATGAAGAAAATAGTATGGAAATAGTAGAAAAGAGATGACTTTATTTGGGAGAAATTGTATACTATCTTACAAATTACTTATCTGGTATAAATTCTATGATAATATAAAATTTAGCAGAGACAAAAATTTTAGGAGTGGTAAGGTTAATGTAGAATATGAGGCATGTGGCCCAGGTGGTCACCAAACTGTTATCAGAAATAAGCTAAAGTTGTGCTTGTGTCTCCACTGGCCAGTTTCCTATCTCAATATCCAGATCAATTGGAGCTCACAAGAGAATGCAAAGAACAGAAAACCAAAATGGAGCTGGAATCAAACAAATCTTTCACAATGTGGAAAATAGATTATTAACAGGGTTCTGGATATCTAGGAAAGTAAAGTATTTATCAATAGGCCTAAAAATAACAGGAGACTGAGATTGACAATCTTGAGTATTTGTTCTTTGCCTGTCAATCATAAAATACAGACAGGTAGTGAGAAAAGAATGGACAGGATAAAGATGAAGAGGACATTATCAGAAATTATGACTTGTTAAGGAAATTATGCAGAAGATATTTGAAGGGTTTGCTACTAGAGAAAAGTGCTATTAGATAAACTCATGAGTAGCAAGTGACTCCAAGAACCAAGATGAGGAGTCTCTTAGAGAAATGCACAGATTTTTATGATATTACAACTAAGAAAAGAAGAATAGCTGAACATATTAAAACATAGATTTCAATGTGTGAAAAGAGTGACTCAAACACATATCACAAATATGTTTCATAAATTTAATAAAGACATTCACATGGAAATTAGTTGGAAGCGTATAGACATTCAAAAAAACTTAGAAGATATAAAGTTATTTATACTGACTAAAAAAGTAACAGTAGAATATGGTTGTTAAAATGCTGAGTGCTGCCCTATATTCTACAAATGAAAAAAATATAACCTTTGATATGAATGTATGCTTAACTTGATCTTTCTCTGTTTATTATTTGTACTTTTATATGTTAGGATCAGTGAAGTGGTATGAATGAGAATGGCCCCTATAGGCTAATAGATTTGAATGCTTAGTCCAAGGGAGTGGAACTCTTGGAAAGGAGTAGAAAGATCAGGAGGTGAAGAAAGTATGTCATTGAGGGTAGACTTTAAGGTGTCAAAAACCCATGTATGGCCCAGTCTGTGAACTAAATCTCTAACACTGCAAGCAAGCTCCTAATTAAATCATTTCTTTCAGAATGTACATCCTTTGAGTATATGCCCAATAGTGGTATTCCTAGATCATTGGGTAGATGGATTTCCAGTTTTCTGAGAAACCATATGATTTCCATAGTGGTTGTACAAGTTTATATTCCCACCAGTAATGAAGGAGTGTTACCCTTGCCCCACATCCTCTCCAGCATAGGCTATTACCTGTGTTTTTAATCTTAGTCATTCTGACAGGTGTAAGGTGGTATCGCAAAGTTGTTTTGATTTGCATTTCTCTGATGGCCAAGGATGTTGAGCTATTCTTTTTTTTTTTTTTTTTAAGATTGCTACACATATATTTTCTTTGTGTTAATCTTTCCCTCTGAATTTTTTTTTCCATCCCTGTATATCCTTATTCAAGGTCTCTTCCCCCTCCCAACACATCTGGTCATTTTTCTTCTCTGAAACTCCCCATCCCCTCCCTGAGCTATTCTTTAAGTGTCTTTCAGTCATTTGAAATTCTTCTGTTGAGAATTCCTTATTTAGTTCTGTACCCCATTTTTAAAATTGGATTATTTTGTTTATTGGCCTCTAGTTTCTTTAGTTATCTATACATTTTAGAGATCAGTCCTCTGTCAGATGTAGGGTTGGTGAAGATATTTTCCCAATCTGTAGGCTATTGTTTTGTATTATTCACAATGTCCTTTGCCTTACAAAAGCTTCTCAATTTCAGGAGATCCCATTTATTAATTGTTGTTCTTAGTGTCTGAGCTACTGGTGTTATATCTAGGAATTGGTTGCTTGTACCAATGCATTAAAGGATATTTCTCAATTTCTTTTCTATTAAGTTTGGTGTAACTGGGTTTATGCTGAGGTCTTTGATCCACTTGGATTTCAGTTTTGTTTAGGGTGATAGATATGCATCTATTTAGATTCTTCTACATACAACCATCCAATTATGTCAGCACCATGTGGTGAAGATATTATCTTTTTTCCATTTTATATTTTTGGCCTTTTTGAGAAAAAATAAGGTGTTCATAAGTGTGTGGATTAATCTATCAGGGTCTTTGATTTGATTCCATTGATTGCTAAGTATGGGGTCAACTATGTTCACAGCATATATATATATATATATATATATATATATATGTAATAGTCAAAACAGGGAAACAACCTAGATGCCCCTCAATTGAAAAATGGATTTAAAAGTATAGTACATTTACATAATGAAGTACTTAGTCAGCAGTAAAAAAAATGACATCCTGAAATTTTCAGGTAAATGGATGGATCTGGAGAATATTATCCTGAGTGAAGTAACACAGATGCAGAAAGATGGACATGGTATGTACTCACTCGTAAGTGGATTTTAGATGTTAAGTGCAAGATAAAAAGACTACAATTCAGTTTCTGAGCAACAAGGTAAGAGGAGGAACATAAGAGAGACATTCATTGATCTTTCTGGGAAGGGAAGATAGAGAAGGATTTCCTGAGTAAAGGGAGATCAAATGGATAAATGAACAACAGGAAGTGGGAAGAGATCATGAGAGAATGAGACGATTGACTGAGAGGAGCAACAGAAGGGGATAACAAAGGAATAGTTATCTTAGAAGGGGGAGCCATTTTTGGGTTAGAGAGAAACCTGGTGCTAGGGAAAAATCTAAGAACCTAGTCCTTGACTAGGACTCTAAGCAATAGTGGAGAGGCTGCTTAAATAGGACTTCCTGTATAATCAAGTGAATGACCATTCTAATTGTTATTATAGAACCTTCATCCAATAACTAATGGAGGCAGAAGCAGAATTCCAAAGCGAAAATATCAAGTCGAGTTCCTGGTCCAGCTGAGGAGAGGGAGGAGAGAGTATGTGAGCAAAGGGATCAGGATCATGAGGAGAAGACCCAGAGAGATGACTGACCCGAGTTATTGGGAGCTCACTAACTCTGAAATGACAGCTGAGGAAGATACATGGAAAGGAACTAAACATTTGGAATGATGATGACAGTTGAATTGTGTGGGCAGTTTGTGGAGCTTCTTGCAGTTGGACCAGAGTTTATTCCTGGTGCATAAACTGACATCTCACAGCCCATTATCTACAGAGGAAGACCTTACTCACCCTTGATATTTGGGGGAGGGACTCATTCCTATCTCAACTGGATATTCCAGACCAAATTGATAGATTTTGGGATTCTTTGCCTTCCCTTGGGAATGGATGGGGGGATGACTGGGGGAAGCCGAGGGAGGACTAGGAATAGGGAAGGGAGGATGAGCAATGGTGAGTATGGAAAAACAACTTTTAAAATAGAAAAGAAAAAGAATCATTTTTTTTCATAAGAGTTGCCTTGGTCATGGTTATATCTTCACAGTGATAGAACAGTGGCTAAGACAATCAATCAGTTCTTGCATAATTATCAAATAAAATTATCATTGAAGAGTAGATGCTAAGTCAAAGAAACTTAAATAGTCCTTGAGAATCAATTTGATCTTTAAGTAATGATACGAGCGAGCCTCACACAACATCCTAGGTAGATCCCAGATAGTAAAGTTACTTTTTGCTTGTCTATAAATAATTTTAAGTGTTTGTGTTTTTAATAACTGGTTGCAAGTATCAAGATATAATTAACATTTACATGCTGCCTCATATAGATCATGTGCTTACTACATAGCAAGTTCTGACTCTTTACAAGTAGCAACATTGTGAAGGTTTTAAGTTTAGAATACTGGATGGCAACACTTATTTGGTGTCCTTGGGTATTTAATCATCTTCAAAAACTCTCATTTTTGTAAGATAACTTAAAATTATGAAGCTAGATAAGTCATTTAAAGGTGGGATTTATATTTCCTTATCATTTATTATCTTCAGTTTTCTACTAAGAACATGTACTTTTACTTTACTATCTTCTTCATGGCATCATAAAAATGGGAAAAGAATTTTTCATAAGAATACAAAGCACAGAAGAGTCACAGCTCAGGATTTACTGCCTTTAATGAACACTCTGACTACCCTAATAGAATCATATTATTGTGGATTTAATGCATCTGATGAGCCTCAAGCCAAATGCCTTACACCCAAAAGAGCACTTGGTTTGACAAAAGCATAGAAAAGATATTCAGAACCAAAAATCTCTTCTAAAAAGGACATACATGTAAAGATACAGAAGAATGATGGCTAAAACTTCTTGAAATTTTATATTTCAGTTTAAAATACATGGTGCTTTTTCAAATCAAATGTATGAAAATTTAATAAATACATAAGTATAATATGTTACAGATAAAGGGAATAATATTCAACCTTGCACATAATAGTTTATTACAAGTTTAAATACTAGATAAAAGAATGGATATTGGTTTGAATTTTTTTTGCCAAGCAATTTGTAAAATTTCCAAAATACAAATGTATAAGACATGCTTGTCTGATCATTATTTATTGGTACAAGAAGCAGGTGCTGGGAGATGACTCAGTGGGTAAAGCACTTGCCATACAGCCATTAGAACTGGAATTCAGATCCTCAATTCTAAGTGTAAGGTCTGTGGGTGTTGGCTACCTGTAATCCAGAGTGAGGGATATGGAAATGGAGGACCAGGACAAGCTGGCTACCAGCTGGGTAGGCAAGTTCAAAATTTAGAAACAGGTTCTGCTTCAGTATATAAGATGGAAAGTGATTTTGGAAGATGCTTCATGTCAACATCAGTCCTCCACATCTACTCATATACACATATGCAAATGTACCCCTTATACACATCACTCACATATATACACACATATACAAAAGCATCCAAACCCAACCGAACAAAGCATTTTCAAGGAGGCTTAAAAATTCTTTCACACCTTCTAAGTTCAAGTTAAATCCAGTCTGCTAAATAAGATATTTTAATGAAAAGAATGCAAATTTTTGCTTGAGCGAAAATTACAGGCATTTTCTTTATCTTTTGAGACATAACTTTTACATCTCTAGGGGAAAACATCATTAGTGAGCAAAATTTGTTCTAGGAAATGCTAAAGAATGGACCTCGAAAAACTGAATTCTACTTTCTGCTTTAACTGAAAGCAGAAAAGATTCTCCTATGCCTTTGTGGTAAGTTCTTCAGACAGCAATTCTATGGCAAAAAAGAAACACACAGAGCAAGTCTAAATTTCTTCTTATTCATCAGCCATCATTTGCCATATTTTCTGTGATGGGATTTATGGTGGAATATTGTATGCCTCAGTTCTAACTACTGTTAGTTAGGCTTTACTGTTATTCTTTCACACACAGTGCTGAGCCAAGTCACCATTCGCCTTTTCCAGTATCAGTCACTTTTCTCCACCTTTAAGTTTTCCTAGTGGATTTAACTGTCAGATTATATAAGCTGCCAGGTAACCAGAAAAAATAAACAAGAACCTGTAACACAAGAGTATCTGATCACTGAATGGCTGTGTCACCTAGAAGCACAAAAGTAGAATGCACTGAAGGGGTAAAGGGACCTGGATGAGATAGTTGATAATTCTCTCATGTGAGCCACCATGAGTTCAGGCTTTAGAACATACTTCAGTTCAAGTTTCTTGGCTATACAACATAATAAACTTTACATGTAAGAGAATACATTTAGGATAAAATCTAAACAGAGCTTTGCAAAATGAAAGTTAAGACAGTTTATTATTGTCTCCTTTCCATCACACAGGTCAATTCTAGGTGACCTTTCTTAATGGAGAACTTAAATTACTTTTTATTTCTTCCCATGCAATGGAGTCAGTCTTATTAATAAACATATACCCTGATTTTAGAAGTTTTCAAGTTTCAACATCATATTGGCAACAGAGTTTTTTGTGCTTGTATATATGATGTTTTAGATACAACCCTCATTCTGTTATGACTACATTTTCAAAGTTAGATATTCTTATCCCCATGTCTTGGGAACATGAGATTATTTTTATGCTGTTTATGTACTTAGAATACTTCAGATAGCTTTTGCCCAAGATGTTGTCATCACACTACTAGAGTTGATTCTTGGAACAATTTCTGAGTTTGAATCTTTAGTTCAAAGCTATTTAATAGAACAAAACTATATTTTCAATACTGTTGTTTTCATAAATGAAACATAGCAATAGTAAAATTCCTCCCATTAAATACAGTTGTAAAATCTGAGTGTGACAGCAATATCAAAAACCTCGACACCCTGCCAGGTACTCACAGAAAGATGTTTAAGCATTGATAAATAAAATTACAGATAGCTGACTTACAATTTCCAAAGTCATACATTAATTTTTGATGGCCCAGAGTTGATGTATGATATAAAAACCAAAGAAAACTATCTCAACATTTACATGTAAGAAACAACCTTTCTATTGAACTGCTAACACTCAGAAAATGCATGATGTGTAATGGAGCTCAATTCCTGTAGACTCCTAAATAAAAATGAAGACTCCAGTATCTACCTCTGTATTTTTACTAATGTAGTGGTAAAAATTCACTGAGAAATAAACTGGAATCTGAATCAACATGGAAAAAGGGCTAGTTTCATGTATATATGTATTTTCACAATGATTTAACTGAAGAGACATGGTTCAACTTGTTTGCTGAGTCCAAGATTAGACACACAGGAGAAAGAGTGCTGAACACCAGTGGTTATATCCTTTTGTTTCTTGACCACAGATTCAGTATTACCAGCTGCCTTCTTTTTCTCCATCCATGTCTTCCCTGCCATGATGTACTGGGCCCTCAATTTGCAAAGTAAACTAAATTATTTCTTAAACTGCTTTTTTTCAAGCATATGTCACAGCTATGAGAAAGGTGACTAACTCTTAAAAATCTCTGATCATATAATGTTTCTCACTAAGCTATTTGAGCTGACTGAGCTTCCACAGACTTCAATTGAAGAAATAGAACAATTATAATTTTAGAAAAAGAACAAGTTAAATCTTACTAAAGTTATAAATTTATTTTTACAACAACTTTTAAAACCACATCATCTACACTACCATGCCAACTCTAAATTAGAGAACATAATAAAATTAGGAAGACATTGTACTTGTCAATACTCACTTTTATTTTACCCTACTCTCCAGAAAAACAGCATCTCTAATATTCACATACAGGATTTACTTGTGACTTAATGACTTGATGGCCTTACCAACTAATCAAGACTCCAGAAATTACATTTCTTCTTTTGTGCTATGCATTGGAAAGATCCAGATACTTTATATCCACTCAAAGAAAGGAACACAAAGGAAAGAAATGTGAGGCTTTGTGCATGTGAAATACAAAAAAAAAAAAAAAGTGTTCTCAGAATCCAGCTTGGAATTATGTGAGTAAATCTGCAGTCAAATGAAAGCTGAAAATTTCTTCTCTATGGTTTCATTATATGCCCACTACCTTCACGGCTAGCACTGGAGCAAAATGCTAGGTATTAAAATGTTTTCACTAACTTGAAATTGCCTGTCTGCACATCAGAACAGTGTGTTTGCTGTCTCAACATATGGTGTGTAAAACATGTTATGTTTAAATAATATATATGATGAACTGCTAATTGACAATAAATTTTTGTATGATAACTTAACAGGTTATATTTAAGACAAGAAAAAAAGAGAGGATTAATTTGACTAAATGGCTGAATAAAGAAGCTAGAGCTGATGGAGCCTTCTTTTGATATTGGTTATATGGTAATTAAAAACCATATACAGCCTAAAATTTGTTTCTGTGTTTTCACAATTGATCAATATGTCCCAAGCAAAAATGATTTGTCATATTGCAGTGGAAAGCCCCCATACATAACATTAGAACAAGTACGTTGCAAGCCAAGCTGGCTGACTTCTGGTTTATAACTTACTGTGTCTATAACTTACATGAGTTACTTCATCTGTCTTTGTCACTGTTTCCTTATATGATAAATGGGATTTGTTTTGCAAAAAATACAAAAGATAATACATACATATGAAATATCTAGAAAAGTCCACACCATTTTGTACCACTCAGCAAAAGATTATCCATTTCTATGTATGTATTCCATTTCCATAGCAAAGTAGAAATGCATCTAGGAAGTAAGGATTTTGTCATCAGTCTTAGCATGACCACATTTATACAAGATTGGCTTTTCTCAAAGTTCTATGAACTCATTTTGGAGGATGAAATATTTATAATTCTTATTCCAATCACTGTCAGCCTTCTGGCGCTATCCATTTTGACTGACAGAAACAGAGTAGTGTAATGCATTTTTTTTGATATGTTATGAAGCTATACAGAATGAACTCAGTTCCTGTGGATTGTCTCCACGCACACACACTTTCATGTCTCTGATTTTATCATTCAAGAAGTGATTTCTTTTCAAGGTCACTGAAAGTGTCTGTTCTTTCTGCATTCTTCCTAGAGTAACTGATCATTGATGAACTTGTAGTGGGGACAATATGAAGACTAGAAGATTGGCAGGGGTAAAGTCAGTGGCTTCACCAACACACAAGGTGCTATATTTTCTATTCTAGCATCTCTGGGAATAGGAGTTAATTAAATACTTCATATAACTCAATCTAGCACTTTCAGGCTGGGTATTTGTAAACATTCAAACATTTACACACACACACATACATATAGCATTCAGGGCTTTGTAATGGTCATATAGAGAAAACTAATCTTTCTACCTTAAGATATTGTTACAATACAATTTATAGTCTTTTTTCCCCTGCCTTCCCTTTGCTTAAATGATAGACACTATTAATAGGCACAACTAGCAAAAGATGGGTTAGAATAAACATTGTGAGGTCAACTTTAAAAAAAATCAACTGTTAGTAGCACAATTTGAAATGTGCAACAAAAAAAATACTTCTCAATTCTCTAAATCATGCACTCAAATTCCATTATTACAAATTTTAAATTCCTAGGAATAATAATAACAGAACTGTGCATGAGGTCATAGTTCTCAGTGGGTGTGGAGATATGCATCCAAGGACTTTTGCCACTAGAAGAGCAAGCTGTGTACCAATAACATTCAAAGACAGATCTTTGGGAAATTGATTCTCCACAAAAGTCAAGGTCTTTGACATCAAAATTATGTGTAAGGTAATTTCTTCACATGACATATCTTGAGACAAACTCTAATCTACAATGGATGAAGAAAAGGACTTGAGGAAGAAATGTTCTAGAAAAGTAGAGTAAACAGTGTAAGCCATTCAAGCTTACATCATTTTCGTTGTTGCATAAGCCATTGCCTTATAAATTGTGTTTATCTATATGCTCTCCATGTGAATAGGGGGAAATATCACCACCTCTCCTTTCACCAATCATATAATGAGACAGGTGACCCCTGACCATGCTGTAGAGCAACTTTAGAAAGGCAATTATTGCTGTCATTATAATAAAGTGTCATTCTTGCATCCACCCTGAAGGTGAAAACAGCTTGAACAGATGCCATTATGCCTCACTTAAAGGTTATTTCAAGTTCCCCCAGGAGCATTTGCAATGTCAATTAAGCCAAGGAATGTCTGTGTTGGGAGCAGAGAGACTCATGAGTGAATTTCCTTAGTGAGGAGCTGAGTCTCTTTAGAGTCAGCCAAGTTACCAAGGCTTCAGGAAACACTGGCACATTCACTAATAATGATGATTTTAGATTAATTATCCTCTGTTTCTTATCATTTCCACTTGAAAGTTGCACTCCACACACATAGTAATCAAGACTGGAGTTAGTAAGACTTCATTTTCTAGACAGGCTGAGAAAAGTTAAAGAGAAATAAAAATTAAGAGTATAGAAAAGAAGCAAAAGAGTAACCAAAAGTGAGTCAATTATCATTTCCTTATTTTCCATATATGGATATGCATATATTCATATATCTTTCTCTTATACATACCTGCACAAATATGAGAGATGTATATATTCTACGAAAGATTTTAACTTAAGTCTTATAAGATTTATATTAAGAAAAACCAATTTATAATTAGTTATTTTAGAAATTTACTGTGTTTGGCTCATAACTTTCTCCACTCTTCACAAATATTTCTTTCCTATCCACCAAATTTCACATCCTTTTTCAAAAATTTAAACCCACCAAGTCTTGTTTTCTCTGATCGTATGTTCTCTCTCTCTCTCTCTCTCTCTCTCTCTCTCTCTCTTACTCTCCCTCTCCCTCTCTCTCTCTCCGTATATCCATCCACTGAAGTGTGGTCAACCTACCAGGGTACACATCTACACATCTTTTTTTTTTTTTCAACTGTGTCCAAGTTTCATTAATTCTTTATTATTATTATTATTATTATGAACAAAGAAGTCACACTTTATATCCTTATTCAAGGTCCCTTCCCCCTCCTGACACATCCGGTCATTCTTTCTTCTCCACAAATCCCCATCCCATCCCTGGGCAGGCTACGGGCAGTCCCATGGTCCCACTGACCCAATATTGCTTAGTTCAGTCTCCACTCCTGGCAGATCCAGTTTTCTCCACCCACCCTCAAGACTGAGTCAGGTGTTCCACTAGGGTGATTGGGATCCAAGGAGTCAGTCCAGGGTGTTTCTGATCCCAAGCTGTTCAGTGGTTGTGGTTTGCAGCATGGGCATGCTTTGCTTTTTTCTTGTTTGTTTGTTTGTTTGCTTGTTTAGAGTCCACTAATGAGTGAGTACATCCCCTGCTTATCTTTCTGGGTTTGAGATACCTCGCTCAGGAGGATATTCTCCAAATCCATCCATTTGCCTGAAAATTTTAGGATATCATATTTTTTTAACAGCTGAGCAGTACTCCATTGTACAGATGTACCACAGTTTGTTAATCCATTCTTCAGTTGAGGGACATCTAGGTTGTTTCCAGGTTCTTGCTATTACAAATAATGCTGCTATGAACATAGTTGAGCTAATACCTTTGGAGTGTGAATGTGCCTCTTTAGGGTATACACCCAGAAGTGGTATTGCTGGGTCCTTGGGGAGATTGATTCTCAATTTTCTGAGAA
>PVIH01003982.1:105246-127392 GCA_004025045.1 Sigmodon hispidus | reverse complement strand
GCTGAGAACTCAGGAGCATTCAGTCTGAGTATTTGTGGACACGTAATTTTCCCCATTTGGTGATTCAATAGTCGTGAAAAGTTTCTCTAGTGGCTTATTCCTCTGTCTCTCTGATCTTTCAGTTTTACTTCAATATCTAGCTCCTAGTTTTTATTATAAGACCAGTTAGGATTCTTACAATAATTCTGAATCATCTGTAAGGTAAAAATATTTTTTTAAAAATTTATTTGTATACATTGCCAATTTGCTTTTAAGTTTGACATACACAGCACCATCATGTGAACTGAGCCAACCCCCAGCCACATGTATTTGCTGTGATGCTATCTTCTATTATAGGTCCCAAGCAATAGGGTCAAGTGATCATGAAGTAAAACTTAGGAAAGCCCTAGTGAAAATGAGAATTTTTTTTTCAAAATTGATATTCTTGGGTACTTCTTCAAAAGATGTGAAGCTGTTGAACACACTACCAGGCAATCTATTAATGCCCTAATTGGCCATTTTCAATAAAATACTGTATCATACAAGGAAACCAAATCACATACAATCATTTATTAGGGAGCACAAACTGGACTGTGGCAAATCAAGTACTGAAGGGTCTGTAAGACATCAGTCAAGTCTATATCTATATATTTAGCAATAGCACATAGTGTCTGACTGATCTACTTCTGAACAGTGCACTGGAATTACAGAAGAATTATTCAGGAATACCATATAAGAGTTCAATGGAAAAATTAAACATTTTAAAAATGTAAGTCTTTGGTCTGTAGCAAGCTTTTTCTTTTTGGCTACCAGCTAGCTCCCAAATTACGACACAGAGACTTAATAATAGTTATAATTGCTTGGTTTTATCTTAGCTCTTATTTTATTCTGTTTTTCTTTATTCATGTTTTGCCTTGAGGCTTTTTACTATCTTTTCTTTCTGTCTTATATCTTAATTTTCTTCTATGTCTATGTATGGCTGGCTTGTGGTTGTGTGGCTAGCCTCAGTCATCTCCTTTGTTTTCTCCTTCTTTTCTCATTCTTCTCTCTGGAGCCTAAATTTCTCTCCTACTCATTCAGTCTGCCTGCCTGCCCCACCTTCTCTTTCTCTGCCTAGCTATTAGCCATTGTTGGTTTTGCATGTGAGAAGAGACACAAACACACTCACACTACCAACTCACATGAGGGTTTATTTAAGAGAGTTCCCAGGCAGGTACAGGAGCAGAGAAGCAGGACAGGAGGAGGAGAGACAGACTGCAACATGGCTCCACTACATGGAGTGCGAGGAATACTTACAGCCATTCTGTTCTTTATCAAACCAATCAGTTACCTGAGTCAGGCAAAGTTATAAGGACAGTTACTAATTAAGAATTACATTTGCAATGTCTATTTCATTTGTATTTGGCAAATTAAAAAAAAGACTTCATTATTTATCCTATTTTGGTATGTCCAAAATTTTGTATCTAATTTACCATTTATCATAACTAAGGAGCCTAACTATAATAACTATAATTATCTAGTTTTCAACTTCATTAAAGATCCCAGAAGGACATACTATTACCTAAATAGACAATAAGTACAGTGTAAGCCACTTCCAAAACTGAAGAAATGACAGACATCTAGCTGTCTGTCATTCAAAGTTTCTCTTCAATGTTGAGGCATCCATCTTCACATGCAGCCCTAGAATAACTGCTACACTTTTTTATGAAGCAAGAATTTTCAAGGACTGTCTGGTCTTATTTTGGCAAAGTTTTGCAGACTTTTTCCTTTGTGTCCTGTTTGTTCAGTTTGTACAGCATATGGTCAGCAGCCAAAACAAGAACAGCTTTTTGCACAAATAGCTGTGTTGTCATAATGAAAGCAAATTCTATATAAAGTTTTTTGATGTCCATCATCTTCACTGAAGTAAATTAGTGCTACCAGGGCAAATGTGTCTCACTGTCACTAAAAGCTTCAGGTTATTACACATCTTAAATGTCATATTCTATTGGTCTTTGAAATGCTTGAAGATCAACTATCTATCTACAATATATCTTTTTAACTTTGAAAACATATCTAATATAACTACAAGTTTTATTACTATAAATGACTAACTACTAACCTGCATTTTAAAATTATACATTATGTTTTAATGAGCTGCATGAACATAATGCCATAAATAAGAGTAGAAACATAATAGTGTATAACAAAAATAACTTTAAATTTGTGTCAAAATATTAAAATTCATAGTTATATAAAATGTTTATGGTTAATAGTTATCCTTTGAATTCTTAATTCTTATATTCTACATAGATAAGGACAAACATCCATAACCCATGAAAGGACCAAAATACACCCACTCTACCTCTTTGGATTGTCAGCATTGCATTCTACAGACTGCTTTGTGCTGTCTGTGAGCAAAGGCATCATTTTAAGAAACCTGCAAAAACTGAAATAATGTTCAAGTCCTGGGAAAGTTCTCTATAGTATTTGTTGTTCAGTCTCTGTGCTATGAGAAAGCACAAGGCTTCTCTATAGTAATGACTAGAATAACCTATGAGGCTGGGCCATCTCAGCAAGCAGCCTTGAAGCTATCCTGAATGAAGAATACTTATAATACTCCAAGAGCAATATTCTAAGAGGTTGGATTACCCAGGATACCAGAATTCATTGGTGTCCACTTCCCTTGCTTTAAAAACACACAAACTTTCAAAGGTAACATACATATCTGCATTAAAACAAATAAAGACTCTGTGTTGTACATAAGCCAGACAAAGATGGCTCTTTCTTTATGTTTGAGGAAGTAAAATATACATCACTTGCCTTATAGTTTTTATAAGCTTATTTATTTGTCTATAGCCAAAACTTTCTAGGTGTAACGTCTTTCCTGGTCAAGTCTGTTCCACAGCCTTTCATTTTCCGTGGAAACAAAAGTGTGGCCTCTTCCCCAAAGTAATATATTTTCTAACTTTCATTTTAAAGTTAAGACATTACTAAAGTATCTTAGGCTGGTTTAATTTGACAATCTCTCTTATAATCTCATGTTTCTCAACGGCTATTGTTTGCTCATCAGCATTTAAAATATTCAAAGTAAACATAACAATATATAGGATACAGACTTCCTGTATATTTTCATCTTTAAGTGGCTTAATCTTTTTAACATCATTTTATACTCTCTTCAGATAATTTACTTTATTATTTTTACATTAATTTTTTCTATGACTGTCTATACTCCTTTACTTTTTTTTTTTTCTTAAACTTACAGACATTTTAAAATGCACTGTCATGTATCCATCTGGATCTGTCTTTACTACATATATTTAGCCTTTTCTGTCTGCATGAGCAAAACCTTGAACTACTAAGCCACCACTGGGTCCTCAGCCTCAACTTTGGTGGCTAGCTTTGACCCCTCATATGTTCTGTACGACAGTTGAGCCTTAGTCCAGAGGTGCCTTTGATCAGGGACTGCATTTAACCATCCCAGCATCCATTTTTTCTTAGCTTCCTGTTCCTACTTAGTATGAAAAAGGCTATTTAAGTAGTCTGCTGTATAGTAAAGCCTTTTGGAATAGCCATTTCAGGTCCTATATAGAAATAAGGGCTTTATGTTGGAATGCAAAATATAGCACATTTTCCATTGTAGGCCACACACCAGCTCCTAAATCATGACACAGAAGCTTAATAGCAGTTATAGATACTCAGCTTTATCTTAGCATTCATTTTGATCTATTTCTCTCTAATTATATTTCACCTTAGGGCTTTTTACCATCTTTACTTTCTATGTGTTTAATCTTACCTTTCTGCCGACTTACTTTCCTGCTGTCTTTATGTCTGTCTACCTGGCAGCTGCCTGTATGATCCCAGATATCTCTCTTATTCTCTCCTCCTACTTTCCTATTCTTTTCTCTCAAGCCTAGATTTGTTGCTTATTCTCTCTGCCTGATGGCCTGCTTATCTTTTTCCTGCCTAGCTATTGGTCACTTAGCTTTTTATTAGACAAATCAGGTGTCTTAGGCAGGTAAGATGATACAAATGTAACAGATCTTTACATAATTAAACCCACATTCTTACATCATTAAACAGATGCAGGATAAATAAATACAACATAATTTACATAATTAAAGTAATAGTCTGCAACATAAGCAAATGTAAGACATCTGAGCCTAGTCAAAGTATTATTCCACAACATTGTCCTCTAAAAAACCAGAGAGGACTAGCAATTGTTAAATTCATTGCATACTGTCAAACTTTCAAGTATTATGTCATGTGAGAAATGCAGTTTGGGCAGTCACCCTAGCAAGCATTTGGGTGTAAAATTCTAAAGTTATTACAGCCCGGAAAATAAACCATATTTTTAAAGGATGAAACTTGTTAGTTGCAGGAAATATTGTCAGCCCTTTATTTGTTTATGTCATGGTAGTGTACTCTTTCCCTTGGCCCCATATTTCAGAAAATTTCCCGAGCCAAAAGAAAATGGCAAAATGTGTCAACTCTTTCCAATCTCTTCATTCTAGTAGTATTTTTGTTTTGAGGTAGAAATAATGGGAGATACTATTGAAATACAATCTTCAGACTCATCCACGACTATGTCAGATATGTCAAGTAGAAGAATTTTTTCATGAATATGGAGAAAGAGTAATTATAGGAAATGATATAGTTAGTATTAATAATCACTGGCAACTGATTTTTAAAGGTTAATATTAATTAAAGGGTTTATAGGGAAACACTCACTGATGGAAGAGATTAAACAGTTATGAGGTTTTTGGAAAGCTAGATTGGTCTAAGCAGCTGAAGCTCCTTCATCCAAAAATACAAGAGAGAAATAGGAAGCCATCCAGTATATACCAGATCTTAAACTGGCCCTCTGGCCATGCCCCAAACACTGGGTTCTCAAAGTCCAAGGGCCACACCTCTAGGTCAAAGTGATAATGCCTGTTCACTACAAAACATAACTGATGTGTTTTTTATTTTTAAGATTAATATAATTACAATATTTCCCCTTTCCTCTCCTCCCTTCAGACCCTCTCACATACTCTTCCCCATTCATTCTCTTTTAAATTCATAACCACATTTTCATTGCTATTGCACATATATATGTATATATATATATTCTAAATATAACCTTCTCAGTTTATATAATGTTACTTCTATGTATGTTTTCATGGCTGAACATTTGTCATTGACAACAAACTGTTTTGTGCTTCCCTGGGAAAAACCACCTTTCCTTTCCTCTTTTACCCCAATAAATAAGCCAAAGTAAATCAGAGAAAGCCCACAAGACCTAACCCCTACACAGAGAATGAGAGATGTACCCTGAGAACAGTTTCAGTCATGATGAGAAGACCTAGAAGGATAAACACATTCAGTGCACAGATAATTTTCTAATATCTTAAGTATAATCATCTCTTTGTTACACATCTGTAACCTCAAGACAAAATTGCTTTTGTTAATTTTAAATAACTATTGGACAATGTGATAAATATG
The DNA here is from genome assembly GCA_004025045.1 of Sigmodon hispidus. NCBI lineage: Eukaryota > Metazoa > Chordata > Mammalia > Rodentia > Cricetidae > Sigmodon > Sigmodon hispidus. The sequence goes on along the minus strand of PVIH01003982.1, from coordinate 121,950 downwards.
CAAATTAGAAGTCCTGTCTAAATTTTAGATATGTCAACACTTACATGCCAGAAATAGATTCTAGAGAAAGAGAGAGTAGGCTGGCTCCTCACTGTTTCAAGTGTGAATAGTCCTTTTTCAAAGGAGCACTCTGATAAAACCTTACTGTGAATAGGTCTTACCCTGGCAAGCAAATGCTCTATTCTGAAAGACCTGGTAATGTTTGGTGTCTTTGGACTATTGATCCTCCATTGGTGATGTCTATTAAAAACTTAATAGAAGTAGTCCTTTAAAATGTTGCCACAGGTCAATCTCACTCACCTTCAAGATTCTCAAGAGATTTCCTCTTTCATTTCCATTGCACTATATTTTTGCTGTTTTCTTTTACTTCATATTTAACAATTGTAAATAAGAGTGTAAAATGTTCTCTGGTGTACTTGTTCTTCCTTATTGAAGTTTTGACATCTAGTTTACTAGGAACTAAAAATGTAATCAGGCGATAACAAACTTTCTCTTAGAAAAGTTAGGTTAAAAAAAAAAAAGAAAGAAAGAAATTAAGCATTAGTGCCTACAACTGAAGAAACCCAGAACATTTCCTTTGCAGTACTTTTCCAAGAACCAATTATCCCAATGGCGAAATTGTCGACACTTCTGAATGATCCATCTTTGTCTTTCCCCCAAATACCATTTTTTCTCTCATCTCCTAGAGTTATACTAGATTTACTTTAGGGCTGTGGTGGGTGATTTGAAAAAAAATTATTTTTAAAGTTATTTTGATCTATAGTGTCAAATAGACAACTGAAAAGTTTTTGAAACCTCAAAAACTGTTAAAATCACACAATCTCACATGAATTGCTATAAATTTTATAAATGACCAAAGAAACAAGCTAATTGAACTCTCAGCACAAGTGTCCGTAGCTGGGCTGAATTTGGATCAAATGGAGTTGACAAATTAAACTAAATAGTGTCTCAGCTGCAGGGAAGTTGCGGGGTGATTGATCAGAGGCTAGGGGGTGCCTGACATGTACAAAAGTAAAGACTGAAGTAAATTAAAATTTTTTTTATCATAACTATTTCTCTCTTAGACTTCCTCTTATTCTTGAAAAAGACTTGTTTTACTGGTAACAGGTATAAGATATAAGATGAGATAATTTCTATAAAGGCCCAGGGTAGGTATATTTAAATAAAATTTTAGTCTTCTCACGCCTATTAATCCTCTGAATCTCCCTAGACAGCTTAAAATATCTTTCAACACAGACATGATGACGTTTGACTATGTTAAGTTTTCAAGCTGCAAAAGATAGAAAACTGATATTTCTCTTTCTGTGATTGTTGTAATTCACTTCATATGATTGCCTCTTCTATTATCAGTGACTCAATTATTTTCTATGACCCAAAACTTCTCTTCTTTTTCTGTCCTCTGGGAAGACTTGTATTTCAAGATGGTTTCTAGTGTCTTTGTGTGCATTAGGTATCAGAAAGATGGCTTGGGTTCTAACCAATCAGATTTAGTGCAGTTGTTGAAAATTACTTAATATACTTGAATATTTCAACTGCCATCGCTGTGACCTGCAGGTCTGACCAAAGAGATATAAATGTAGCATCTGCTATCATCCTTAATGGACCATTAACCAATTTAAAATGAATATCAGAATCCAGAAAAGTGTCATACATATAATCAAAGTTTTATCAAGAAAAGTGACAAGTAAAGACCACCCACTAAAAGGATGCAGCAGGTAGAATCTTGAAGGAAATGCTAAAAGTATTCTGCCAACAGAGTTCAAGACCCAGAATACATTTCTATTTTATTGAAGAGCTGATTGACTGATTATATGATTGAGTATAATCTCCTCCCTGTACTTTATGTATGATGGGCTGACTCAAGATTCCAAACTTAGAGTCATGTAGTTGGTCTTTCTGGTGAACAATTCCGTCCCTGAAATTACCCAAGGATTCCAGAATGAGCAACTAGGTTAGCATACCTTCAACACTCCTATCAACTGGGAAACAGAAATTTTGGGAGTTTAGAGTTCTTTGTAAGAAATCCAGAAAACAGATCCAACTCTATTGCATGGCAGATCACATTTACTGTGATGCAGCCCATGTTTAGCTACTTACCTAACTTATGTTTCTATATTTATTCTAGGTCTTTATTTTCCTAGATTATTTGACAGAAGTTAGGAGCATTTTGGAATACTTACAGTTGTTGTGGAATATTAGTTTAAGATATGTTATATCTGTTTAAGTCATGGAATATTTGTTAATGATGTAAAGAAGTGTTGCATTTTTTAATATTACATTTATCTTACTATTTAAAGCTGTCTTTCTTTGTCTCTCTAAAACACCTGATTGGTTTAATAAAGAGCTGAATGACCAGGAGCTAACTGAGAGAGAAATAGGCAGGCTTGTGTGAAGAGAGAATAAATAAAAGAAAGAAATAGAAAAGAGATAGAAGAGGAAAGAGGAGAAGGTGTGGTCAGTAACACAACCACACAGACAGCTACAATATAACAAGGAAAGAAAAGATATATAGAATAAAAAAAATTAAAAATCTCAGAGGCAAAGCATAATAGAAAAGAAACAGGTTTATTTACAGGGAAAAAGTAGGCTAAAAATAAGCCAAGCTAAAGTTGGGCATTCATAAGTAAGAATAAGTCTCTTTGTGTTTATTTGGGAGCTGGGTGGAAGGACCCCAAAGAGAAAACAGAACAAAGCAAACAAAACCAACTACAGACAAGAGGTTTAAACACATAGACTAGATATTTTTATTTTTACTCATTTATAATATAGGTGTTTTACTCTGTTTTCCAAGAAGAATCATTGCTAGAAGCTAGCATGGTTTGCCTCAAATCTTAGGCAGAGAGAGCTAATATTGCTATGTTCCATTGCATCCAGAAAGTTAAATGCAAGGTTATGTGAGGATTTACCTCAAAATAAAAACACAGAGCTTTATGGTAAAAATTGTCAAAAATTCATAATATGTATACCTATATATGCATATTCTGTTCTCTATGTATCTGTCTCTCTCTCTCTGTCTCTGTGTGTGTGTTATATGATCTCTAAAGTCAAGACCCTAAATAGTGTGTGTGTTACATAGTGTGTGATGTCAAGATTCTATAGTGTGTGTGTGTGTATGTGTGTGTGTTTGTGTGTGTGTGTATATATAAGTAAGCTTGCCTGTGCCTGCCATAGAGAACATAAGTAGACAACAGGTATTTCATCACTGAACCTGGACCTTGCCAAAAGTTTACTAGACTGGTAACCAGCAAGCCCTGGTGATCCTGATGTTGTCACCACCAACACTGGCATTGAACATAAGCATTGCCTTTTGGGTGGTGAGACAAAAACTCTGATCCCCATTCTTGCTCACCAAATGCTCTTATTTGTTGACCTACCTCTCTGGTGTCTTATATGCTTTGTCACACAATCTTCACATCCAGATACTGCTAGTGTGTCCTCCAAGTTGCTGTCAAAGGCTTCCTATGGCCAGAGGTACATCCAAGCAGTAATCATGGGCTGTGTCCAAGCACTTCATTTTCTTAGGAAATGTGCAATTATCTAATGGCTGGAGCTCTATGTGTGATGATGAGGCTTCTTGACACCTAGAAAATGTTCCTCAGTCTCTTTGTTGCCAGAAAACAGTGAAAAGTACTTAGTGACTAATGCTGGAATCTTAAATGCCCAGAAAGAAAGGCATTTATGTAAGTTAAATCTGTGTCAAGAAGCTGGCAGACTTCAAGACAAGCACATTTAAAACATATGTTATTTTCTGATATTTTCCCAGGCATTTCTAAAATGAGCTTCTATTAAAACTTTCAATTTTCTACCCTTGTTAAATGTCTGTATGTCTTACAATTGCCACAGACTTTTCAAGACAATAATCTGAAATGTCAGGGAAGTGCCATACATGTGGTACCAGGGAAATATATTCTAACCTCGGTGTTTCAGTTCAAGATTATTATCAAATGTTTTGTATTCTTTTCGTAACCCATGCCATCAAATGAAAAGCATTTTTGACTCATGTTGTTTCCTGTCTCCTAAAAAGTAATGATTTGAATTGAAACCAACCATCATTATTTAATAACTACAAAACCATGGTCCTTACGTGTTATACATGGAAGCTCTTGACAAGTGATGAGGTTAAGTTCGGATCAACGTACTGACAGATGAAATATTGGAAGTTAAAAATACATGTAGTACTCCATCCTGCTGTCAGACTAGCAGCAGAACAAAATAGCATTGATCTATGTGATCATGTGGCTGAGTGGGACCCTCCAACCTGGTAAAATAAGGTGAAAATCTAGACAGACATTGAAGGATAAATTCTACTAATGCATTGCCACCTTCCTAAAAGTAAAAGGTCAATGGGACACAGGGAACACTCTCTACAACATCGCATCAGGAACCTAGCTGTGATTAGTGTACCCTGGACACCAGCAGAATTAGCTACTGATGAAGTTGGTTCTTATAACATCAGACCTAGATTTATAACTTCTAATGATCAGGACTATAATAGATGTTGCCTGCTTTTGATCATCATTGCCTTAGTTTCTTCTTAAAGATAAACGAACTGTAAACACAGTCATTCAAACAATAGCACAGTAACCACAATATATCAGCCATCGCCATCATCACCATTGCTATCATTATCACACTCACCTCAAGAACATCTATAACAATGAAGCAGGACTCAGGCAAGATCTAGGGTATACAGAATAATAGCTTGTCAGGCAAAGAAGGTAAATATCAGAGACAAATGAAGGAAGAAAAAAGCTGACAATATCTACTTGGAAGGGAGTCAACAACTGTAATCCTAAATTAGTTTCAGAATTAATTCTTTATGTACATTTGTTTTTATTCTACCATTATTATGTCTTAAAAATGAGCAGAATTTAGTATTAGTGATTATTTTATCTTCTTTATATCTATAAAACTTACTGATATGGTTCCATTTAAAAAAGATATCACCTACATGCATATGATCTCACAAATGAGCATTTAGCATTAGATAATTAGTAGGGGCCTTCTTTGTAGAAGACCATTTTTGCTCTCACAGCATTACTCAATTACCTGTATTTTTGTCTGGTGTTGAAGCATCATGAGCTAGTCTAATTTCAGGTCAATATGTCCATTTGTGTTAAACTTGTCCAGGTCATATGTTTATGTATTTGTGAATATATGGTGTGTGTGTGTGGGATAACAGTTAAAGAAAAGAGGCCAAAAATTAGAGAAAGCAAATGGGGGTGCATGGATGGATTTGGAGAAAGTAAGGGAGAAAAAAATATAACTACATGCTAATTTCAAAAATCAAAATTATTAAGAATCAAAATAAATTAAAAGAAAATAAGGCTGGGAAGATGGCTTAATTGACAAAGACATCTTCATGAAAGTATAATGACCTGAGTTAAATCCTCAGAGCCTACACAAAGAAGAAAGGAGAGAGACAACTCCACAGACTTGTCCTCTGACCTCTATGTACATACTGTGGTATTTTACATATCCCCTGAAAACAATAATAATAAATACAAAATAACAGGAAAACCAGCCACTCCCTCTAAATGTGATGGTCCATCCTGCTGTCTTCCTATCAATTAAGTGTCTTGGTAACTATGAATAACATTCATGTCCTCAGTTTCTCATCTCCTCCTCGATTGGCTGCTATACTTTGCTTTCTTGCCTTAAACTGGAGCTCTTTAATATGATATAATTTGCTAAATTCAAAAGGTACTTCATTGATTGACTTTGAACTTCCCCATAGTTTTGAGTCTTAGGGAACTTTCTAATCTACTTCTTTAACTTTTCCCTATTTTAAAACTCCTTGATAAATCTTTTATGAATACGTATGGTTTCTACTCATAAAACCCTAGGTTTCTCAATGCTTTATGCGTTTCTGGATCTGCATCATAGCCAACTCTTAATTTATTACTTTACAATAAAATTTGGCAAATGTATTATTATATTCTCCCCAGCTTAATTCTTGCAATGGTTTGCTATGTTTATAGTAGTAATGACTCCCAACTTGATATATGAATATTTTCAAGATTCAGCACTTGCTTATATTTTTTCCTCCTAACTTCTGCCATTCTTTCTGAATATGGCACATAGTGGTTATACAATTCTGGGTGCTTCTCTAACTTTTATACCAACTACACAATAACAACCTTACATGCCTTTACACATGATGATATTTCTGATAAATCATACCACCTTTGCTCTTTGTCCTATTACTCTAACTTCACCTTCATATAAAATCTCAAATCATCACACAAAAATATGCTTTACGGTTTGTGGTTTCTGATTAGAGGCATTTATTTTGCATAAAAATACAGGAAAGAATTTTAGTTCTGTTATGTTTTTCACTTGTTATGAAAAAGGGAAAAACAAAAATATTACTTTGAAATTTGTATTTAATAGCCAAGAGAAAAGTAAGGTGACACAATCAAATTAATTTAAATGTTTAGAAAATCATTACAATATCTATAAATAATTTAGTAGTCAACCTTGGTTTTCTGTGTTGGATATCAATGCTTAAGTAAGAAAAGTGGCTACAAATGTGTGAATTGGGAAATTAGGCAGGCACATTTAATTAAACAAAACCAACCTTTGTAAACTAATAAAAAGGAATGAATGAATATATAATAGACAAAAGTTCAATTAAGTAATCAAAATGATATCAACCTGAAGTGGAAATGTTGTATAACTTACTGGTCCCTTCTTAATGAAGTCAGATAAACAAGAAAGTAGAGCTTCTGTCAATATTTTCCTTTATGATCTTCCTGTGTTTTCTGCTGTGCATTGCCTTTTCTTTCTTTCTTTCTTTTTTTAGTGTTTAAGTGACCCTTTATTTCTTTTTTTTATATTTATCATTTTTAATCATTATAAATCTCTCATTAGCCAATGCAACAAGAAGCCTCTCTGTCCAAAGTTGAGAGTAGTACAAATCTATGCACAAATACATAAACATTCAGAAAGCAGTTTGACAACATGACCATTTAACAAGAGAAATCAAGTGGTACCCATGGGTCTTTGTTTTCTTATGAGTTTTGATAATATTTACAGTACCAGACATGGATTTTCTCTTCTGGAGTGGACCTCAATTCAAGTCAAGAAAGTAGCCATGTTGGGAAACATTATGGAATTCACAGCAATGATTAATATTTTTGCATAGGTACTATTCATTTTCTTATATTTATTCATTTACTTTATTATTTTTAGAATTCAAATGTAGTATCCAATTTAATACATGTTCATCAGAAAGAAAACCATAAACAACTAAATCTTCAAATAAAAACATCTTAGAATGTAAATTCATAGATGTTCATTGATGGGCTTCACATAAACAATCTGCTTCTCTTTATTAACACAGACTTTTCTGTATTTTAGTCAGATATTGCAGTATAATGAATCATCATTTAATATTCCATTTTTTGAACTTTCATGAAATATTGATTAGCTAGATAGTTTTACTCATCATGCCTGGAATTCACTGGTACATTAGTTACTATTCCTAAAAATAATAGCAAAATGAATCATTTGGCACTGTCAAATCTATTTCCATGCAATAAATGTATCTTGTCTTTATATTTAGGATTTTCCCAAATACTTATATTCATGCATACAAATATGTGTTGGAAACACATTATAATAATATAGCTAGCAACAAAATTCTCAACGTGAGGAGAGAGTGAAAAAATGTGGTTGAAAACTTTAACATTAAAAAGTAATGATTTGTAATTGCTGAGTAGATTTTATATCATTGAACATTAACTGGAAGATATTCTGGACTAAAATTTCTAAGGGTGTTAATGGTCTAAATGAGGTATTTTCAAGTTATTAAAATGTAATTTACCCACTAAACAAATGTACCACTATACTCTCAGCTTGAATTAAAAATAGAAGGCAGACTCAAAATTAAAATCAAAGCTACCCTAGATATAAAATAAAATTGTAAATACAATTCTCAAAGTTTGTGAACATGTGAAAGTCATATTGAAACCAAACAGGTAAGATATTTCTCTAAAGTAAATAAGGCAAACTGCAGCTGTACCCTTGATTATAAAGAGATTTAGATGTGAGGAAACAGAGCCAAAAACAAAATCTTTTTAAAGATTTATATATTCTTATTTTGTGCATATGGATATTTGCATGCATATAAGTATGTGTACCACATACATGTACTGCCTGAAGATTCCAGAACTAGAGTTACAAATTGTTGTAAGCTGCCATTTGGGCACTGGAAAATGAACCTGAGTTCTCTGCCCAAGCATGAGCATTCTTATTCCCTCAGCCACTTCTTCAGGACACCTACCTTACTAGCTGTGTCTCTTGATGATTAAAGGACCCCTTGTAATTAAACATTCTTAAAACTGCAGTTTTAAGTTTCTACTATGTCAGAAACTAAGGCACCAGGATGCCTCCCTAGGTGCCACACCGTGCATTAATACAATGTCTGCATCTTCAAGACACCCAGGCTTTGTTATATTTGTATTTTGGCAATGCACCATTTTTCTGGATTTTTAAGAATCTTATAGAAAAAATTCTTTAAAATGAATATACCATCTACTATGATCTGCAAAGTTAAAGAAGTTATTTATTTCTATGAGCACACAAACACACAATTATAAATATCACAAAACTTAAAACTGACAACAAAGAAACCAACGGTGTACTGTATTCTTCTTTGTACCAACCTACTTCAAGCACACCAGTGGATCTTGTATATACAATATGTTTGTGTGTGAGTCTGTGTGCATAGATGCACACACACGCATATATATATATATATATATATATATATATCCCTCATATGCTTGTTTGTTGTTAAATAACTATACAAATGCTCAAATAAAATTACAGCCCATTCTCTGTGAAAATGAATGTTTAAATAAATTATCTATATCATCAGATATGATAGTGTGTTCAATCACTACACACTGAATTCTAATTTGTCTTATACAATCTTTTTACAAAAAATGTAGTAGGAGAAATGGTCACTGAGCTGGGACCTAAACTATCCATCTTTTTCAATAATTCTAAAAACTTTGAGAGTGTGAAGAGACAGGAAAATTGTTATAGGAGAAAGGAGAAAAAATGTAATATACTAACAAGAAAATTAACTCATTCCCAGAAGCTTAACTTGAAATGACAATTTACATAGGCCACTGCCAGAGGAAAAAATCAATGTCAAACACTATGGAATATCTGTTTCCTCCAACATAGCAGACACCACCTTCATACACAACATCTCACTTTAAAACTTACACACATGTTGAGAGAAAATTGTTGCTTTTATTTTATTTTGAGAGATCTGAACCTTGGAAACATTATGCTTTTCTAAACTAAGACACAAAGCAAATGAAGGATCACTTTCAAGGCATATCTATAGTGTTCAATTAAAACATGTGGATGCATAGCATTCATGGTAAGTGTGCTGGCAAATTCCTACAGAACTGCCCTTCAGTTACTGTCTTGGACTTTTGAACTTTAACATCACAGACTGCTTGCAATGTTTTAGTTGTCAACTTCTCAAAGTCTCATCATAGAAATAAGTTTCAGCTGAGGGATTTCTCAAATCAGATTGGCCTTTAGCCATGTTGGTAAAAAGACTGGCTCAATTGACTTATAGAATAGGAGGTGGGGAACATATAAGCCTGATGTATGCAGTCCATTCTTAGGCCAGTGGTCTTGGAGTGTGTAAGAAAGCAAACCGAACATGAACCAGACAATGAGGCAGTAAGCAGTATTCCCCAATGGGGTCTGCATCAGTTCCCGCCTCCTGTAATTTCAGCCTCAATTTTCCTCAGTGATAAACTGTTACATGGAAGTTTAGCATAAAGATATGGATTTCCCCACAAAGTTTATTTTGGTCAGTGTGCTTCATCACAGTATCAAAAATGTGAAGGACACAGCACACACACAGTATTTTGTGTGTTAAATATTTACGATTATATGTAAGATTTCTTACATACTCTAGTAAAGTAATACCATTATTTCTTTTTTGTTCAGTTCTAGTAAACAGAATGATTTTAGAAACAAGCTAGTATAATGCCATAGAAATAAGATGAAAATTAGTATTAATGAAACAGTGGTTCAGTTGCATAATTAGAATATAGACGCAATTCTTCACAAACATGCCCCAACCTTCTGCTCCTCTTCAATTATTTACAAAACTGATAGAGTATTAGAGAAATAACTAACCTATTTTACCACATTTTTATTTGAATTAGTGTATTAACACATATTATTCTTATACATTACTGAAAAAGACAAGTATCACATGTTTCTTTTCCTTTGTAGGTCCTAAATACTCTACAGGTATGTTAAACCATATATGAAACAGAGACATAGAAGCAGATGTCTAGAAATAAAAGGTAATTCTGTCAGTGAGAAGGAAGACAGGGGCAACAGAATGAATATTATTTAAGTATTTGATATATTTGCATGAAAATATCTTTATGAAATTCACTATAATGTAAAAATAAATATATGCCAATGAAATATTTAGAAAGAAGAGCAAAGAACAAGAAAAAGAAAAAAGTAAAAGTAAAAACAAGTGATCAATCTATAGTACAATGTGCTTTGGTCAATGATAAGGCACACTTAGAATTTTTGGTGTGTTAAAATGGGAATAAAATCATTTCATATAAATAATGAAATACAGAATCGGAATTGTAACATCTTAAAAATCTTTTTTGTTACCAATTCAATTCATCTATGTCCTAGTAATTCCAGATAATGCAATTCAAGGCCACCCAAAGAGATGAAAGAGACACAAATTGGAAAGGAAAAAGCTGAGATTGTCTTTGTTCACAGGAGACAAGAATATCTATGAAAAAATTACAAAGATTCAAAAAAAAATGTTGTTTTTAAGTCCTCAGAACAGAAATTGCCAGCAAGACTACATGGAGGACACATAGTTATTTTCAAGTCAGCTGCTTTCATATTCAGCACAGGTAAAGAACAATGGCTCAGAGTTAAAAAAGCACACAACCACTTACAGTAGCCCCTTGTCACAGTAAAGACTTTCGCTGCTGTGGAAGAATGCATAACAGAAGCAATTAAGGGAAAGTGGCCCTGCTTCTCTTCTTGTTTTGAGAAGCTTCACTCTAGACACTTATCTCTACAATTCTGAAAGACTTGGTCCCCTCCATTCTCACATTGACTGGTTTTTCTTTGACTCACCTTCTGGATTTTCATTTTCCATGAAAGCTATTTAGGCAGTCTCTGTTCTTGAAGTCATTGCATCAAAATGTTCTGTATTATCGGAAAACAGTGTCAAATGGAGCATTTGGAAATAAGACATTTTTAGTCACATTTAGAACAGAAAGTCATAATGGGGAAAATGTTCCTGCTTGAGAACTGAAATGCAAACTCCTCCTCCAGGGCCAGTGGTAGGTCAATTATACCAAGGGCATATTTTGTTTAAACCAGTAGATGATATCAGTGATCTGTAGATAGCAGTTACAGGGAAAACTCTTAAAGAATACCTACTTCTTTGCTGACTTCTATTAAAATGCAAGCTTAAAACACCTCCAATACTGCTTCATGTATATGGAGTCAGATAACTCATTATTTGAGTTGAACAGATAAAATCCCTTCTTATCTCTGGGTGTTGTGAATAGTAACTGCTATATTTTGAGCAAGTTAATTCTTGTTTTATTTTTTTAATTTTGGAGACTATGATATAATTACATCATTTCAGGCTTTCCATTCTTCCTAGATACCCTCTTACTTACACTGCTTTCCATAAAATTCATAGCCCTTTTTCTTGTTGTTATATGAACATATATACCCCTAAGAGACATATACATAATACATATATGGATTTGTCCTGAAATATGAGCTGTTCAACTTGAATAACATTATGTGCATGTATGTTTTTAGGAATGATCATTTGTATTTGATATGTAATGTGTTTTCCTCTAGTAAACTATTTCTCCCACTTTCAGCATTCCTTTGTTACCTGTAGTTCTTAGTGTAGAGTTGAGGCTTCTAAAAGGCTTTCTTTCTCTCTTAAACATTAGTATGCTGTGTGATATTTTGATTGTGTTCTGACTCAAAGCTTGCTTAGAGTCAGAAGGTGGGGCCAGTCATGAGCTGAGCAAAATTTACCATAGAGGTCTGAAAAACTGTAGACTGTCAGGAGGCAGGAAGGAGTAAGGTGGGTGGGAGAGAATCAGGGCCCTTGTGGACAGAGGAACCATGGGAAAATAACAATTGTGCCTGCTCCTCTGCTTCTCTGATCTTTCAGCTATTTACCACCACACCTGACTCCTGATATTTTCTTGATAAGATTAATTTGAATAATGCTTAATTAGTATTTCTACTATTGTTGTTGCTCAGCTCATGTTTAGGCAAACATGTGAGACTTCAAGGGTGCAGATTCTGACATCACTAGGAGAGACACAGACTCATAGAAAATTCTATTATTCTCTTGCACTTACAATATTTTCATCCCCTCTTCTACAGTGTTCCCTGAATCTAGGACTGAATCAACTCTGAAGTTTGATTGTGGTGTTCTGTGATGACCTTTAGACATTGCAAAGGGAAGTTTCCTTGTTGAGGGGTCAGGAGTACACTTATCTGTAGCCATAGGGACACATTTAAAATGTAGTTAGGGATTATGCTGGTTTAGTAAAGTGATGGTTCTATGTCCTCCTCCAAACTTCAGTAGTCCTGGTATTTAGTTAATTTCCCGGTGTCAGGCATGGCTTATAGTCAAAATTATCTCCTGTTGTTCAAGCCCAGGTTATGTTTTACAATCCAGTATAAAAAAATAAGCTGAAAATTATGAAAAAATAGAGCATTTAAAAGTAAGAACATTTAGATAATCTTCTTTGCTTCAAGATATACAAAAATTTGGTTTTTTTCCCCCAGAGTCTTTAAAAGGAAACTTTATTGTTTTTCTCTGAAAAGTGTGGAATGAGTAATGTTTACACAGTGATGAAAAAAATGGCTTTTGAACACTTTTCAGCCCATTTTCCAAACAATCCTGTTGTTGTTCTTTGATGCTGGTTATAGTCAGATTGCTTGTTATCTCTGGTGGAAGAATGCCATTTTTGATCTGTATCATCTTTGAAGATGAAAGATTCATATGACAGAATATTATTTATGACATCTCATGCCTATATTAGCCTGAAGCTAGAATTCAACAGTGAGTTTTAAATTTATAATTATTCAACAAAATTATTTTGGAAATAATCATATTCTCTATCCTTTGGCAGATCAGATTTATTACAAGTGACCTTCTTCATTACATAATTATATATAAAATGACATGTTCTATATATTCCAATGGCACACAAAAATCTCTTTTTCAGTGTAATCTGTAACTGGAGGAACAGGGTGAAACAAAAAGAACAATATTTCTTTCTGCTGTGAGAACCACCAAAGCTTTTTAAACATAAGAGCAAACCATTGTTTTTAGCTGATTGCATCTTGTTTTTCATTAACTACATAATTCACCAAAGACTGAAAACAGATTCATAAAATATTAGAATCCAGAAAACTGTTTCTTTGGAGATAAGACTATTATGGATTTGTGATCTGCTAATTGGAGTTGAGTTCTCTCTTCTGCTGATACAAAACAGTCTTCTTGGAAACTTTGAACATACTTGTGCTCAAGGAAATCAAAATGCCGCAGACACTAAATGAAGGGCAATCTTAGTCCAGCACTCATAAGCTACGGGAATCAGAAAAGGCCATTTTAACTTCCTTGGGCTTCTATTTTCATATTTTAAGACCAGAAGCTCAAAGAGGTTTTCTCAGTGGTTAGCTTAGCATTCTTTCTGTCAACATCACCTGATGGATGGCAAGAGGTCTCATATACAATGTAATGTCCGAGGTGTGTACTTTTCATTTTTTTTCCTGGTGACCTCCAATGTGCATACCGTGTCCAGAGCCAAAGTTAATATATGTCTGGACTTAGATTTTCAACTTATCTGTGATTTTTAACCAACTCTCATCCATGTGCTGGGATATGGATTTTAAGCAATAGAATTCAGAGGTAGTTCAGCAACAATGGATCTTATCATTTATAAGCCACAGTTGAGAAAAGTCCCTCCTATATGTAAAGTTTGTTGCCTAGACAACTTATACCTTATAGTAAAAAAGACCTGATATATAAACTTCAGAAGAAATGTAGAACAAGTTCATACATTTACTGTATGTAGGCATACCCAGTTCAGAGAAAATGAGAAATGAAGGTATTCCACTGAAAACTTGCATATACTAAGCAAATACATTATGAGTAATAATAGTTACTCAGCTGGCTCCTTCTCTCACATAATTATACTGAATATGTTCCTCTGTGGTGGTTTGAATGAGAATGCCTCCCATAGGTTTATGTATTGGAATATCTGGATGGAATAGCCTAGTTGATAGAACTGTTTGGCAAAAATTAGGAGATGTAGTGTTGTTTGAGGGGGTGTGTCAAAGGGTAGAGGGTGGACTTTGGGATTTCAGAAGCCTATGCTATTCCCAGTTAGCTGTCTTTCTGCTTGCTGCTTGTGATTCAGATGTAAGCTCTCAACTACTGACTTAGTATTATGCCTGCCTACTGTACTGCTCTATACTGTGGTGTTATGCCTGCCTGCTGTACTGTTCTGCACTGTGGTGTTATGCCTGCCTGCTGTAGTGCTCTGCACTGTGGTGTTATGCCTGCCTGCTGTAGTGCTTCCCACCGTGATGGCCATGGACTCACCCTATGAAACTGTATTCAAGGCTCTAATTTAATGTTTCTTTTTAAAAAAATAAGTTTTTTTTTTGGTCATGGTGATTCTTAACAGCAATAAAATAGCTAATTAAGATGCACATCAAAGTGAGTAAACTGTTACTCCACCATGCAAGCAGTTTTCTTATATATACACATCTTTAAATAATCTTCTTGCTTTATATCTCCCAACAGTTGGGATTGCTAGAATGAGGGAGCACACCAAACAAAAACAACTGTTTATTTTTGGAATATTTAACCATCAGTTCAACATGATTAGTTTTTATGATTATGGACATAGAGACTTAACATTTGAAGAAGTATTTAAGTAAAAGTATTTATAATGTGATATCCAAATTATGTTATACTCTGTTGCCTTTGAAAGCCACATGAGAACTCAATTCCTAAAAATCATATGTAAGGTTTTTGAAAGGCAACTGGGTTTAGATGAGTTTGAGACCTCAGGATCTTATTAGCAGCTCTTCAGGAGGTAAGAAGCCTAACCCTTCTGGTACACTGTGTCTCTCCAAGTAGCATCTTTTGCCACCTAGTGATCCTGCCCAGAGTCTTCAAATATAAAAAAATTGCCAGAGCAATATGGCCAAACTGATCTTGAACTTCACAGCTTTCATGATTCTTATCCACTTAAACCTTAAGTATTTTTAGGAGTTACTGATTTAAAGAAACAGAATGTGTGTAAGGAGTATGTGTGGCCCTGGATACCTAATCTCATAACATGATTTCAGGGCTAGAGTGATGGCTGAGTAATTAAGAGCACTCACTGGTCTTATAGCGGACTCAGGTTTGACTTCCAACATCTGTATAGACAATAAGAGCTGGCTATAAGCCCAGTAGAAGGGTATTCAATACCCCTTCATTGGTCCCTGCAGAATTACATGATGTGGTGCACATACCAACAAGTAGGCATAGAAACTCACTTAGAAATAAACATGCCAAGTTCATGCTCATTTACATATTATCTTACACATAATATAATGACTAGATGTAGTGTCAAATAGATCAAAAAGCAAAATTTCACATTACAAAAATTCCTTTCCCCAGAATCTCTGTTTCTCAATATGTCAATGCAAGCAATGTGTTCAGGCACTGGTCATCTGGTCATGCCCAATTTCTATTGAACTGATTGCCAATACATGGCCAAATACTCTCATTCCTTGTTCACAGTGATAGCAATATTAACTTAGGTCAGTGTTTGTGTTTTCCTTATATGATCCACAGTCTATCAAGTAGACATTGCACTGACAATCAGCCTCTGTGAAGCATTTTTTTGGGAAACGATAGGCTGGGAAAGGCTACTGTGTTTTTAGTAGATCATATGACATGAAATCAAGATGTATAAGAAAAACACAACAAAACAAATAAAGTACCTATTTCAGTTCACTTTACAAAAATCTTATTTGTTCATTATGTAGTTATCTACTTTCCAATCCTTGGCAAAATGTTAATTTTTGACACACAAAAGAGCTCCACTTTTTGTGCTAACAAAGAACCTACATGATTAATTATCAAAACAAATGCTCAGTTACAAACGAGTTCTGCCTTCTCTGTGTTAAAGTCACCCTAATTACTGTTTGATATCAATGGCTCCTGTTTCCAGATGTAGTTCACAGCTTCTTCCGTGCTTTCAATGTCATTTTTCCTTTCACTTTGTATGAGTTTTCAGTGACTTCAATGCTTTCTGTCTTAGACTTGTGTATTTTTGCAGCAATTCTTACACATTTGGATTAGGAGCACATTCTTTGCTAAGCATAATTGTTATATGTTATATATTTTGACAATATTTATGAAAGGAAAACTTTGGACAAATAATTATTACAATTTTCTTAAGCAGTAGATCTGTGAGCCAGCTTTCTTTTTTTTTTTTTTTTTTTTTTTTTTTTTTTTTTTTTTTTTTTTTTTTTTTTTTTTTTTTTTTTTTTTTTTTTTTTTTTTTTTTTTTTTTTTTTTTTTTTTTTTTTTTTTTTTTTTTTTTTTTTTTTTTTTTTTTTTTTTTT
>PVIH01003982.1:89949-105146 GCA_004025045.1 Sigmodon hispidus | reverse complement strand
GTGAGCTGCCATGTGGGTGCTGGGAATCGAACCCGGGTCCTCTGGAAGAGCAGACGGTGCTCTTAACCGCTGAGCCATCTCTCCAGCCCCGTGAGCCAGCTTTCTTGTGAGAAGTTATTTATACCTCCTGTTGTCCATTTTAGGGCCATGGCTATGAAAGATTATCATTCTTTGAGAAGAATATATGTGCTGAAAGTTTTCTATCATGTCCTTATGTAGTGTTTGCCAAAGTTCAGGCTCTCAGCAACTCAGTGCATCAGTCTGGATAAATACAAATAACATTCATTATCCAAATATTTCACATTTTATAAACAGACAGAAATACAAAGTTAAGTAAGTAAAGTCAGATTTAATTCTTGGCTACACACAGACACATACACAAGGACACTCAAAAATTCTGGCACACAAAGAAAAACCCAAAAACCTATGAATACCTATGAATGCACACACAGACACAGACAGATGCAAAAATAATATATACATTTTATATATGTTATATATGCACAATTATATACATAGTTATACGTTATATACATATATACATGTGTGTGTTGTGTGTGTGTGTATATACATATCCAGACACACATATCCAGGTGAGAGGATGACCTGTGGGAGGTAGTTCTCTGGTTCTACTATGTGGATGCTGGGAATTGAACTGAGGACATCAGACTCAGAGCTATGTACCTTTATCTATTAAGATATTTCTCCACCCCCGAAACACTGTTAAGTACCATAGCTTTGAATAGGCATAAAATACATATAAAAGTATTTTTTTTGGTGCAAAAATGAGCATTCAGAATTCCTTGGGACCAGGAAGCAAAATCCCATCACCCTTTGTTAACATCCTTGAGATAAATGCCAGAAGAAGGCAAGGAAAGCTGCTGAGATTTGCAGTGGTAAACAATCAGGACAATGCATTTCAAAGAGGAGCCTCATGAATCCAGGTTCTGTGTGGAAAGACACTGAAGGGTATTTCATCTGACTTTCTTGTCTTTCCTGCTTCTCAAGCACAAACAACTAAAATTAAATAAAATTCATAGAGCCAAAGTATAGCCAACAAACCATTATAGAAGGAAGCCAAGGGTGAATAGGAGCCTCTGTACTCTCGGGTGACTTCTGAAGCCTGTCTTCTTGGCTCATTGTAGCTATATCTAGTAAAGAGGAAGAAAAAAGATGAAAAGATCCAACTGAGGTCAAGAGAGCATATAAGGTGTGTGCTGTGTCAATGATTCTGTCTCTGTGTACTGGTATTCGAGGCATGTGCCTGAGTTTTTTATGTGGGTGCTGGAAATCTCAAATCTTGTTTTTACACTTGCAAAGCAAGTGCCTAACAATCATGCCCTGTTGTCCACCTAAAATATTTTATCCATCAGTAATAGCTGGTACTATGAGCAATTGATGATAATTTCAATACAGAAAAAATATTGAAATTACACTATATACTTGAATTTTATAAATAAGTTACTTACCAGCTCAAAAGAAGGTATTTTATTTTCCCATCTAACTTTGATATTTAATCAATCAAGAGACAAGAACAATCTGTGATATAAAAATGTGCATGCTGGTATTGAAAATGTCATATACGTTTTTGCTCCCTAGAAGTTTTTCTTCTATCTCTCTCTCTTTCTGCCTGATAATCACCAGGAAAGCATCATTCACAGATTTATTTTATACTTGACTGTTGAGCAACCAAAGATGTTATTCTTGCTTTGCATGGATGCTCAAAAATTGTGGCACATAAAGAAAAACCTATGAATACCTGATCTTTGACAAAGAGGCCCAAAACATTCAATGGAAAAAAGATAGTATATTTAACAAATGGTGTTGGCATAGCTGGACAAAACTACAACAATGATATGATATCAAACTAAGAAGCTTTTGCACACAAGCAGAAGGACAGATACAGGAAAGAGACAGCCGCCTGGAGAAGGGAACATCTGCAGACACTTTATAACTTCTGAATTTAATGCTAAGAATTCATGAAATCTCAAGAGAAAAAAAATCCAAGTTAACTAACTTGAAATGGGCTAATGACCTAAACAGACATGTCAGAAGAAAAGTGTTGAACATCAGTGTCAGGAAAGGTGCAAAGCAAAGAAAGCTATAAGAAAGTCTTGGTAGAATGATGATCAAAAGGTGAACTCTAAAGAAAAAGATGCTAGAGTGATAGATGGTTAGAGCTCTTATGTTTTTTGCTGAAAATATAGTTATGGAAAATGATATTGAGGAATCTCAGAAATAAAAACTAAAGCTTTTTCGTAACCCATCTATCACCTACATTTATATAGATAGCATAAGAAAATGTAGTCAGTATATTCAAAAACACCTGAGCTCCCACATCCATTGCAACACTATTATCATCAGCAAGCATTATGGGACATTCTGTAATGTCTACCTATGGCCAACACTTTAAATAAGATATCGCGTATGTGTACACAGTGGAACAATTTGTGGGCATAAGAATGCTATCCTTATGAATTTGAGGCTGGCCTGGTCTACAGAGTGAGTTTTAGGGAAGCCAGGAATGCTTCACAGAGAAACCTTATCTCTATGAAACAAAAACAAAGCCGATCAAACAAGAACATGAATCAGATTCTGCCATATGTAGTAACATGGAAGAACCTAGAGGGCTTTTAATTAATTATAGTAACAGATCAAAATGCTCTGTTCATATATAGATCCCAAAATTACTGGAAGGATTGAACAGCAGAAGAGGATTGAATAGAGGATATAGGAGGATGGTATGGCCAAGGATATCTCAAGAGAGGGACTGAGTAATGCATACCAAAATACTACTAACTCTGTCAGAGCAGTGAGCTCTACACTCTGATCCACAATAGGGTGAACATAATTCATACGACTTTAGAATATATTTTATATTAAAAAACCTACATCAAAGTTTGAAAACCCCAGCACAAATAATTTGTTTATGTTCACGAGGTAAAAATGCTATTTATCTCAATCTGATATTGCATGTATATCACTATATGTCCAATCTTTTATGCCAAAACTCATGTACAGTAAGTTGTCTGGTTTTCTGTGTTTTATTTCAAATGATTGTTTTTTTTAATTTTTATAGATTATTTGCTTTCTTATTTAATTAAAAGAAGACTATACTATATGAGTTTATAATTCACGGAGAAATTCTAGGTAAGTTACTTAACTCTTTCAATCACACTTTTGAATCTATTTAGATTTTTTTCATTGTAGTGACATTAGGTAGACATGGATTTTATTAGATTTATTCTGTGTAGTTTGTGATTGTTAGGACTAGCTTGAACAGTATTATCACATGCATTTGGGAGCATGATTTAGTCAAGCTAACATTCATTTTCATAGTTATTTTCCTATATATGTCCATTTTGTGTTGTCAGTATAGACTATGTTTGATTTTTATAAAGTAAATCATCTTTACTTTTGTTGAGTTAGCTTAATGTCAATATATGAAGAATTGTCATTGTATATTATTTTTGGTTATTGCTGAATTTAAACTGCTAGTATAGTATAATTTTTTGAGACTATGTTTGTTAGAAATAACAATTTAGAATTTTATTTAGTTACATTCTCCTAATTTTGTCATGAGAATAAAGTAGTTCTTTTAAAAACCAAGTAAGCATTGACTAATCTACACCCAATTTGTTATGTTCTAGTGCTATTTGCTGTTGCTGTCAGTAATAAGAATTTTTCTTTATGCGTTAGTCATAAAAGTAAAGAAATTCATTTTTGTCAGTTACAGCTGATCTACAAAAGAGACTATGACACTACAGTTCTAGACAATTCTTTCTAAAACCTACATATTACATTGAGTTAGAACTGATCATTTCCTTATAAAGGTATATAAATACTTTCATCACTGTTAGGTTCCATCTTGGAGCAAGTGAATCCCATGGTTGGTTATCAAAAAAGCTGAACATTCTGGTCTAACTCATTTAGTCAACTGTCTTTCAAGTAGTCATCACCTGTGAAAATTTTAACCATGACATATCTTTTCAGAATCAAGCATATTCTTCAGTGAATTCCTGTTAAACAAACTTAGCATGGCTTCAGGCTGTGGAATCTCCTCAGGCAACCCCATGAAATCTCACATTTTACAGGTTCAACATTGCCTTTAGCAGTTGGGCATGAGTAGATATTTATGAGAAATACAAATATGGGATTTTATTTTGTTATGTTCCCTCTACACTGCTCTCTATACTAGTACTTACAGGCAAAGCCAGAAGCATGGCCAGTTCCAGGTGAGTCTGAAAGACATAGAAAAAGCCTGTTGCAAAAAGTCAAATAAGTAAAACTAAACAAACCAAAGCCCCCTGGGAGCCTCACACAGCCTGGAACAAACACATATCAGAGCCATAACTTTTACTAGTCCTGAATTCTGCATCTAGTGTATTGGAGTTAGTTTATGGCAGCTCTCACTCTATTTGCTATGATAATAAGATTACAAGAGGCTTACACAGCCTCAGAATAGCATAGATGCATAATTATACTAAAATAGCAAGTGTCATTATTAACAGTGACAAGCAATGAAGGGATCTATCATGGAAGTCAGGACCTTGAATTTTGTTATTGCCGACACTGAACAACTTACCTAAAAAGTCACAATGAGTAACTATTTAATTCAAACCACTATTATCTGGGATCAATACAAAAGACAAGATGTATGCTTTTACTAATGACAACTGACATTGCTCTAAAATAGCATCTAGCTTAGTTATACCCATATTATTAAGCCGGTTTTTTGAAAAGATTTTAACTTCGTGTATATGCATCTATGTGAGGATATGTCCGTTGGCAGCAGAGGCCACAAAAGGGTGTCAGATTGTCTAGTATTGCAACAATAGGTGGAAAGTTGTTAGCTGTCTACAGTTGCTGAGACCTGAACTCAAATCCTCTGAGAGAGTAGCAGGTGCTCTTAACCTTTCAATCATCTATCCAGCCCTCTCTACACAGGTTTTAACTTCAATAATGAGTCTGTATATAAAACACGATGATTGACCTGCTTTCATCGGGATAATGATAACTGTTTGCCAATTACTAAGTACTGTCCTGTCTCATCCATTGTGTTTCACTCTGTGAAACTTCTTGCCAACAACAACAAGATTTGGTAATAAGAATTAGTTTTCAAATAATGCCTGTTAAAATAACACTGTGTGACTGCTTCTGCTGGCAAAGGAGAATCTAGATTTTAGAGTTAAAAAATAGCTTGTGCTAGAGACACATGCAGAATTTATTTGCACAGAACCAAAATACATAGTTCTAAAGAAGGTTAAATGTTGATATCATTAGATTGCCCATTAAACTATGTTTTCTTTCATACTATGTCATTTTTATGATTATCTGGTAGAAACTTCTTCTGCCTAAACTTACATCATATTTGCAAATTTAATCCCATGCAATAGTTGTAGAACAAATCTTTCTGTAACCACTTAAGTTCATTTTCTGTTTAGCACATCATTGACATTGAAAATGTAGTCTCACTTGAAACAATTGCCAAATGCACTACACTGAGGCTTTTCTGAGCCATGGATCCCAAGCCCACAGACATTCCATACTCTTGGCTAACAATGGTCCTGACCAGTGCTATAAACAGGCTGACGAGGAAGCCATGTCCATTAAAAATGGTCACCACACAACTAAGGCAATAACTCACATTATAATTACACTATGAAGAGTTACAAGTTTATATTAATGTACTTTTGCCTGCTGTGCTGACATATTTCATTCAATCATATAACACAGGTTTCTCCTGGAGCTGGAGAGATGGTTTCAGCTATTAGGAACATGTATTGCTTTTGTCAAAGACTTGCGTTTGGTTCCCAGCATCCTGTCAGGTGGCTGACAAACACCTGTAACTCTAGCTCCAGGAGATCCGACACCTTCTTCTGGGCTCTGCTGATACTGAAGCTCCTCAAAGATTAAAAATTAAAAATAAGTCTTAAAATAGTAAAACCATTTTTAAAATATCATTTCTTTATGGCTGAGTTTAATTGAAGTTTTAGTGAATTTTTATTTTTTTTCTCCTTACATTTTAGTATTTCTTTGAGAATTTCATTCATGCATTTTGATCACATTTGGCTCCATTTCTATCTTCTCCCAGGTTAATTCTCACCTTTCTACACTAACCCAAGAGATATGGACAACCAAAACTTCTCAGTGAGGAGTAGCACTTCATGCCTTCCTCTCCCATATGTGCTGGGATTTGATCTTGCTGGGAGCTAGTGTAACCTTGTGCTTGCTCTAACTACCCTCATCTTTTTAGAAAACATCATCTTCTTTCAATCAGCCACTGCTTCTAGCTCTTAAAATCTGTCGGACTTCTCTTCCACAATGATTCATGAGGATTTGGAGAAAGGATTGTGATATAGGGGTCCAGCTTATAGCTGAACACTCAGCAGTCTTATTTTCTGTACTTTGATCAATGTGTTAGCTACCAGATTCTTCATATAGAAGCTTCACTGATGAATAATCTATAGATAAAAATGTAAGTCATTGGCAATTAATTTAATACTGTGTCCCTTAGCAAAATAGCTAGCATGTAATTCTGTAGGGCCTATGACATGTCTAGCCTCAGGTTCCTGGTCCCAATAATAGTTCCAGATATGGTTTCATCTTGTGAAACAGAACTTAAGTCCAATAAAAAAGTCTTTGGTTTTACTGATGATGCCTATTTCACTATTTCACCAATTGGCATGTCTTGGTAAGCCTTTCAGAGTTCATCAAAAGAAAATTCCTTTTGAAAATACCTCTGTTGGAACACCTAAGCCAGTCATAATATGAGGGACTTGGACCTACCTCAACTGGATATGCCAGCCTGAACTAACAAACCTTGGGAGTTCTTGCCCTCCTTGGGGAATAGATGGAAGGATGAGGTGGGGGGAGGCTGGGGGAGGACTGGAGGGACTAGATGGAGAGAAAGGAGAGATAGCAGAGGTAGATAATGGAAAAAACTTTTTAGATAAAATGAAAATACTTCTCCTATAAATTATAAGTTTTATTTTTTAGCCAAGATTCAGATATCATAATATACTACTAAGCTACCATGACTTTAAGACCTCAGATCTTCCATAGCACATGAGACATTACTGTCTCTGTGAGTTATAAAGAGATTTCTTCACGGCAATTATGTATAATATTTGACTTTTCTCAATAAGAGAAGAAAACCATTCCCCATCTAAATTTTTATACACTATCTTAACACTCTCACTTGGAACATAGTATGGTGTTTTTTCTTTTAAATTAACATGTGCACTCCGATATCTCAAATGGAAGTGCAATTTCTTCTCTAGTTTTACTGAATCCTTTTAGAGGTATAAAGAAATAAAAAATTTAATGGCTTAAAGCAGCACAAATTTTCTGGTTTGCTGTTTGGGGGGTCAGACGTGCAAAGCAAGGATTATATAGCTAAAATTAACGTTCTAGTAGGGCAAACATTATTCTGGAGGCTCTAAAAAGAAATTGGATTTTTCCTTTTCAATTTCTAAAAGCTCTTCATAATTTTGGCTCCCAGCTCTCTTCAGCTATCAGAGTATCACCCAAGCTCTACCTTTGATGCCTTATCTTTACAGGATACTTCTGATCATGCCAGACCCACATAATTCAGGAAAATATTCATTTTAATTTTTAATATAAAATTTTAGAGTTTTAATATAAAAAAATCTACTTTTGCAGGAAAAAAAAGCATTAGGTTCTAAGAAAAATTTATTTGAGACCTATTATTTTGTCTACATGCCAGTCAAATGAAATCAAAAAAGACAGATGAAAAGTACATTGGAAGTAAACAGCATTCAAAAAATGATCCTAAGAATATGGCTATATGAGGATTCTCCCAATGTTGGCTTACTTTTTGTTTTTTTTTTTCATTTTGATACATCCTATATTTTTTGATGGCAATAACGATGATGAAGAAAAGGGTAGCAGAATCTTAGTGCTTTATTTATCTTAGGCCATAGATAAACAAACACAGACCAGCCCTTTATCTTGTGGAATAACATTAAAGTCCACCTGGCTGTGATAGTCTCTCTCATGTATTGTACAATCACTCCATCAGCATCTCTGCAAGGAAGCAGGAATAGATTTATTGATGTGATAACTTATTTCATCCAATTACAATATGTTTATGTGTAAACTTCTGAAATTTGTGTTTTGTGCATTTCTGACTTAAACCCTCTGCCTGACCTTGAGAGAAACATTGTATGCTCATCACATTGCTCTCAGCTGGTAAGAAGCAAGTTCATATATTTCACCTTTGGAAAAACTGAAACACATTTACAGGGAGAAAGACAACTTATTTTGGTTACTAGCAGAGTCTGCAATACACCAGCATGACATCTTATTGAATTTATTGAAGTGAATGCTACCTACGACATGCAGATGACAGATTCAACATTCTCAACTAAAGTGCCAGGAGCACAGATGAAAATTGCAAAAGTAAACTCTCAGAGCAGATCATGTATCCCAGGCAGGCAACTGTATCAGTCAACATTTTCTGTTTTTCCCGTCCAGCCTCAGAGGAGCTGTAATCCACATCCGTGTTTGACTTTATCTTTTTTTTATATACCAAGTTAAATGGTTCAACTTGTTTTCTATTGAGCTTTAGCTGTCAACATGACATAAAAGACGGTCATCTGATGGAGTCCTGATTGAAGGATTTCCTAGATCAGACTGGCCTATGACCAGTGATGTCTGTGAGAAATTGTCTTGACTGGTGATTAATGTGGAAGGGTCCAAGCCATTGTGGGCAACACTGTCCCTAGGCAAGTAGATTTAGTCTGTACAAGAGAGTTTGCAGAGAGAAAGCAGTAAGCAGTGATTCTATATGATTTTTTGTTTTTAGTACTTAATTTGAGGTCCTGTCCTGACTTCCCCCAGGAAGTTTAAGCTGAAAGAAACTCTTTTCCATCATGAGTTGCCTTTAGACATGGTGGCTGGTAAACAAAATAGAAAAGAAATAGAATATCATTTCATCATATTTAATATCATATTTAATAATAAGATGATTTTTTTCCTACAATAAATATGGCAGATATAGATAGAGCCAAGAGATAAAGAATCACATACTTTCAGACAAAGGGCCATCTGAGTAGGTTTTTGGCTCACATTGGACAGGATAGTAATGAAGATGTACAAAATATTGACATCCAAAGAGGACTACCGGTGGGGTGAACACCAGTGGGGAGAGGATGAGAAAGTAGTGTCAGTTGCAATGTGTTCTAAGAAGGATGTGGGGGTTCCAAGGAAACTTTACTCATTTTTCTCTTTCTTTATGGCTGTTTTCTTTGTGCACTAAAACATCTGAAACCCTCCTGCTTTGTAATTACTGAGTGAGATGATTCTCCAGATCCTAAGTCCATAATTTATATGTATAGCTATAAAGTAAATTTAAATGCTTTATATTTATGCATTTTTATGCTTTCTTCTTTTGGGCAAATTCTTCTCAGTTGATAGCAGTGTGTGTGTGTGTGGGCATGCAAGACTTTAAAATTACTTTATTGAAGTTAATTGACATATAAAAAGCTGGTATCTTTGTGGCATACAGTTTGATGTATTTGAGGATGCTGTACACACATGAGTCTAATATCTATGTCAGTATCAAACTTTTTCATCACTTCTCAAAGCTCTTCTCACTTCCTTGGGTTTTAGTTGCATGTTTTTATTTTAGGTCTTAATTTTGCTATACCAGCTCATAATATAATCTGTTGTCTCTTATACTGTGGTGTGAGTTTTTGTGATGCAGCTGCTGTCTGAATCATTTCTGCCTCCCTTCACTAACTCCAATAAAACCCGTTGGTTCCTCAAGTTGGAAATTTGAAATATTTGTTCTTTGGTCTGTTGTTAGTTCCTATCATTGTGAGTATATATTTTTTACACATCTCCTCAGGAATATTATCACATGACACTTTGTAAAAATATTTTATCCATTGACAGACACTAAAACTTCTATGAATATTTAATAACAATGAAACTTAGAACATTATTATATATATGGTATTTTTTAATATTTTTATCTTAAGACACAGCCTGGGCACTGACTGATACATGGGTTTGGGTAGTAATTAATTATATTTATCAATTTTTGTGAGCTCGCTTAACTCATAATTCATTTCTAGAATAAGAATTTCAGTTTTGTTTGCTTTCTTCCCATCCCTGGTGACCTGCTTTCTTTTTTGTCCAATTTCTCATGAAAAGAAAAGAATACACTCAAGATAAATCTCAATTTTATATGTTGACTTGAAAACAATATTTTATTTTAAAAAATAATCCTGAATTCAAATTACATTTATTTATTGTTTGGTGTGTGTGTGTGTGTGTGTGTGTGTGTGTGTATTTGTGTGTGCTGTTGTACACTGTGCTATCACACAAAATGGAGGACAATGAACAACTTTTGTGAGTTGACTCTACTATGTAAGTCCTAAGTTCACAATCACAGCGAGACTGATGCTTAACCTCCTGAATTATCTTGCCTGCCTGCAAACTCAAAAAAAAACTTCTAAAATGTTCCTATTTTCATACTCATAATAATTTTATTAGAAAGCAAAATTGTGGAAGATTTTAGTAACAATGTGGCTAGCATATAAAATCCATTATTATAACTGATGCTTTAGTAATTCTGATTCTAATTTAAGTTTGTACGTAAAAATATGTAAATACCAGTG
Source organism: Sigmodon hispidus (assembly GCA_004025045.1). Classification (NCBI taxonomy): domain Eukaryota; kingdom Metazoa; phylum Chordata; class Mammalia; order Rodentia; family Cricetidae; genus Sigmodon; species Sigmodon hispidus. The sequence goes on along the minus strand of PVIH01003982.1, from coordinate 94,497 downwards.
ATGTATACCAGAAGAATATAAAATATGTATGTTGAAATCATTTTAACAACATCTATTCCTAGTGCCTTCATCATTTCTATATGGTGCAAATTGTTAAAATGTACTCTTAGAGCCTTTTGAAAATCTTATTATTTATAGTCACAAAGTCATCCCAACACTTACTCCTGTTTATCTGTGACTTGATCTCATGGAAGCACCTTTCTCTCCTGCTCTTCTCATCTTTTGGTAGCCATGAACCAATGTCAACTTTTCTGGAAAATAACTGTTAAAACCTCTATAAAACTGAGGTTATAAAGTGCCTGTATTTCTGTACCTGACTTATTCCACTTAGTAGCTAAAATAGTCTCTACATTTACTTAGAATGATATAAATGATATGATTCATTCTTCAAAAATATTTCCAAATATATCTTATAAGTATATTAATTTTAGAATATTAAGAAGTTATTTAAAATTCTGCAGTTCAGTCATAAGTTGTCTCCCCATGTATGTGCGGGTTGTGTAAAATTAAAATAAATTTCACAAACACCTTATGTCTTGCCATGTATAAAAGCATCTTCTCATCATTTAAAAGCAATCTTTTGCCACTTTCTCTCAAAGCTGCTCTATGTGTCTGTTGCTCTGGGCTGCTAAACAAAGTATAAACAAAGTTTTATTTCTTTCTGAGCCAAACCCATGTGCCAGAATAGCTGAGATCTAGCAATTACTGAGATTTTTCTTCATATAAATACATCCAAACAAGATCTCCTGAGTGTTCAAATAGTTTGCACCTGTGTTTTGTTAAATATTCTTGTATGTTGATTGGGGAAACAAACAAAAACAATCTAATTGAGAGAATTGAGAAGCCCATGAAGTTGGCCAATTTGGATAAGATAAAGCAGTAGGATTTGTTTTAGAAACCATCTATAATTTACCTATTTGTTGCAATTAAAACAGAAGGGAAAAAGGGATATCACTCAATAATGTAGCTGGTGGCTCACAATGGTCTCCCCTGATAATGTGCACTGAGAAAAACATTTGATCTTCTTTTCTGAACTGATTTACTTGAAATCTATATTTGCGATGTGTAATTAAAGTCAAAATGTAACCAGTAAATTAAACACAGTAAAGGTAGGAAGCCAAGAAAGGCTTTTGTTTATCAAGCACCTTGCATAGAAACCTAGATGTCCAATGTATGTGGTGTGAGACAATAATGGAGAAGGTGATTGCTGAAGTATTCCAAAACTAGAAATTCTTATATAAGAAGCATTTGAGATATCACATGTGAAATAAAAACAAGTAAAAATCAATATGAGAGAAAACAGAGTCATGATCAACTCCACCAGTGATATTTACTTATTAAATATTCCTACATGCAAGAACAAAGCTTTCCCACACACCACCTAATTAATTCATCTCTATTACTTTATAAATATGTTACTTCCTTTTTCTTTTGGTGATTACAGCATAGGTAAACATCTAATTGGAAATAACAACATAAACAAAAGCAGATGTGGAAATTGAGAGTCACAAAAATCTGTTCATTATTTCCACCAGTTATTGTTTGTGTAGGAAACAGAAATTTGGTCAAAGTCTGCTTCTCATATTTTATCAATTTGTTCAATGCTTTTGGTTTAAAAATAATCCTGGGACAAAACCCCCCAACAAAAATAGGAAGCATATATAATTGTTCTTTGTACCAGTTGAAGCAGAAAACACTGCTTAAAAAACCTGAAATATCTACAAATCATTTTTATCACACAGAAGAGTCATAGGATCTTGCAGTCATGAAGTGGATGATGCTACATCATATAGCTCAGTGTATTCCTGGAAGTATGATAGTTACTCATGTTAACTATTACATAACCTAATCTTGTATTATTATAGTTTCCATTTACCACATCTGAGAATATCTCAGTCTGAAATACGCTCACACTGGAGTGTAGAATGCTGTTTATCATCCCTGAATTTATTGTTTTCCATTGTATTATAAAATCTCTGGACTTTAGTATTCCTAATGCAGAGATGGTCCCTACATTCTTATCATAGATTAGTTGAGACAACTTTATAATTTCTAATAGGCAAAATTTCTGGGTCAATATTTTCAGTAGATAAAGCACCTAATAAGTCATTACTTAGATATTAGTTATTCTTTGTTGCTGTAAGAAGATACTGTGAACAAAAGTAACTTATGGAACAAAAAATTATTTTGTTCATATAGTTTTTGAAGGAGAGTCCAGAAGGAAGAGGGGAGATGGCAAAGGGAGATAGAGAACATGTGGGATCACAAATGAAGAGCTAAGGTCCTGATCTGAAAGCAGATTGAGTCTATAAAATGTCAAAGTCCCAGGGATCTACCATCTCCTGTGTGATTCCACCTCCTAATGATTCCTCAACTCTCACAAACAGCACTACCAACTTGGGGAATGGTGTTAAAATACAGGGTCTTTTGGGGGGGGAATTTTCTCATTCAAACCACCAGTACTATAGAAAAAAATTTTCCCCCAATTTGATTAAGATAATAAAATACACTGTGTTGTAATTTTATCCAACATCAAGAATTTCAAATGTTGAGGTTGATATATTCACAGAACACTTAATTTCTTAGAAATATTTTCCATTGTTTGCCTTGGACTTTCAAACACCTGAAGACAAGAAGAAAAGAGGGGAAAATGAGAAGCAGTGATGTCTAAATTAGTCTTAGCCAGCAATTCCAGAAATTTGGAGTCTAATTTTTATTTTGTTCATTATTTATCTTATTTCTTTGCAATCCATTCACGGTAGATATACTTGGGAATTTTTACTAAATCAAACTTTATTTCACTAAATATGTTTGTCTACTTTCCATTGCACAGAATTTCTGAAAGTTTTATATGATGTGTCATGTCTCCATCTGACCATTGAGCAGCAGTTTCCACTAACTGTCTACAACATTAAATACAGCTAATAAAGAGCTGAGGATGAGTCTAGCATGGAAACATAGCTCCCACAAAGGTCTCCTGTCATCAGTACAGTGAGCAGAGTGTGGACACCTGCCCCCTGTGCCCATTCACACTGCAATATGCTCAGTGTCTTATATCTACCCCTAAATATGTACATTCTCAATGCTTTCTCTTTTTTTCTTCAAAGATATTTTTAACATACCAACCACTGTTCCCCCTCCCTCACCTCTTCCCAGTCATCCCCAGCCTCCCCCATCCCATCCCCCCATCCATTCCTCAGAGAGGGTAAGAACTCCCAGGATGAGTCAATGCAATCTGGCATATTTACCTGAGGTAGGACTACCTCCCCCGCCCCTGCTGCCACTATCAAGGCTGAGCAAAGTCTTCCTTTGTAGGGAATAGGTTCCAAGAAACCAGTTTACACAGCAGGAAAAATTCTGGTGCCACTGCCAGAGGCTCCATATACTGCCCACACCATTTAACTGTTATTCACATTCAGAGGGCCTAGTTCAGTCCCATGAAGGTCCCCAGCTGCAGTTCAGAGTCAGTGAGCTCCCAGTTGCTTGGGTCAGCTGTCTTTATGGGTTTCTCCATAATAATCTTGACCCCTTAGCTCATACATTCTCTCTTCTCTCTCTTGGACTGGATTGGGGGCTGGACCCAGTGCTTAGCTGTGGATCTGTGCATCTGCTCTTTACAGTAAAACTTTTCTACATGATACAGTTTGAAATGTCTCTAAAAAGGTCATGCAAAAAGTAAAAAGAATTTTTACATCAAGTGAGTATTTAAATATCTCTTTACATAAATTTTCAGAAATGATAAAAGTTGCCATGCTTATTCAGACAGATGATTTTACATTTCAGGAATTTATTTGAGAATCTTTTATTATGCCCACAATTTCATTTGCATGCTGAACAATTCTTTCTTTGCTGTTTAATTGGCAAGTAGTCTTCCCCCACACACACATTCTATTAATTTTCTAAGCTATGTTTAAGCTTTGTCATTCCATATTTATCTGTACCTTCTGGGACTGAGAAGCTAGTTCTAGGTTATCAACAGGTTCAATCTTTCTGTCTAAAATCACTTTCCAACAGCCTCCATTTCTCTTCCTCCACTCTTCTTATACTTGTATTCTGACAAAAATATAGTTTTATTTAGAAAAGTTCATTTGATGATTTTGAGAGGATCCTTTTGCAATAACTAGTCTGTAAAATATGTCATACTAAGGAAGGCTCTAACAGGCAGTAAGGTAGACACAGATGTCTTTGCACCTTAAACACACTTAAGAGTTAAAGCCGTTATTGAATTAAACTGTACATTATAACTTTTTGATGATTTTGTTCTGGGTATATTTTTCTTTTATAGAAAAGCTTTTTAAATTTTTCTTAAAATAGTAATACTTTTTAGATTTAGCTTATCTTTCCCTCATTAGGACTGTCTGCTCCCTGCCCAGCGAAGGGATGGGGAGTTGCAGAGAAGAGAAATGTCAAGATGTGTTGGGAGGGGGAAGGGACCTTGAATGAGGATATACAGGGATGGGAAAAAAAATTTCAGAGGGAAAGCTGAACACATAGTAAATATATGTGTAGCAATCTTATTTGCATTACCACCCTTGATATGCCATGCTT